>JAQFZN010000333.1:0-34273 GCA_034687075.1 Geophilus carpophagus
TGGTAAAATTCGAAGAAATATGAAATTAAAATACAAAAATACGAAACTTAACTCAAATTTAATCATCAAAATTTTAGAAATTACTTTTAAATATACAATTATAAATACATATTATGAGTATCAATAATAAACTAACAATTTAAAAAATGATAAAAAAATTAAAACGGCGCCAGGATGAGCAAATTGTATCTCCATTTCCCAACACAAAACATTTAAAAATAAAAAAATCCGTTGTATAACCTTAACAAAATTTCATTTACTAAATGTATAAATAATCAAATAAAATGTCTTATTTTCTATCAAATATTAATATTATTTTATCTTCAAAAACAACAAGGGCAGCACTACCTAGACAACAAAACGAATGCTCCACCCACAAGAAACACTATGACGTCACAAAATCTCAACTCGCTCACAATAAAAAGCGTAAACAACTCACCTCAGTGACGATAGTGGAAATATACTGAGATTTGTCGAATTCCCACTCATTACAGTATTCCCTCGGTTCAGAGCGGTTATAAAGTGGAAAATCTTCATAAGATGAATTAAAAACTGTGTAATTCAATTCATAGTTCATACACTGACTTAGTCTTTCGGTGCCATGCCAATTCTCAATAGGTATTGCGATCTGTTTCGCTTGTTGTAAAGTGATGTTAAGGCGAGATGAGAGCTCGTGAGCTGCTGGCGGCAGTCGGCACCAGTGATCGGGTGTATCAGCTAAAAATACAGATCCAAGATGCTGGAATGCCATGAAAAATCCATTAAGACCGATGAATAGGTATAATCGCACTTGCCATACACCCAAAGCACCAGCTTTGGTTAATAAATATTCGAAATCATTTCGTTCCATGTTGAGTTGTTCATCAGCGAAACGAACAACAAAATGCGATAGGAATTTTCCACTTTCGCTTTTTGTTCGACCTACTTTGTTACGTCGAATTTCGGAACTAGTCAGAACTTTGGACAAACCGCGATCTTTGAAATATTCAATTCATCCGTTTTCAGTTTTATACGTTTTTTATCTGTTTTTTTTTTTTCATCTGATTTTCGTTATCTTATTCCAGGTTGATGATGATAAGAGAAGTAGGAGGAAATTCGATTCGGGTTTTAGTTTTTTTATTTATTTTTTAAGTAATTGAAATTTATGATGTTTAGTAAGATATTGTAATCGATTATGAGGAAATTTGTAATGGTGCACGTGACGTTTAGGTTTTTTTTTCAGTTTTTTTATTTTTTTATTTTTTTTTAGTTTGTTGGCTGTTTTTGTGTTTAATGGTTGATAAGAAGTTTTCAAATTAATCTTAGAAATTGGTTCATGTGATTTTATAAGTTATTTACATTAATTCAATGTATGGGGAATTTTGAAATTTTTAATAAAATTATAGATATAATCTAATCTGTAATAGTTGATTATAATAAATAAAATAAATAAAAAATTGAACTCTGTTAGCTTAGTGTGAAATTTTCATTTATCATTTCACGTGAAAAGATATCTAAAGTTTTTTCTTTAAAAAAATATTTTTTATTAGAAGCAATTAAACTTTGAGCTTTACTCTTGTGTGTATCTCATCTACTGTGAATTCATCAAGCCTTTCGTAATGATAAAATGTAAAACTAAAAGAATATTTCTTTGGTAAGTGTACAATTAAAACTAATAAAATTGCCGCGAAACACTTAATAAAAACTAGATTTATTTCAAATCATAAACTCAAATAACCGCCATTTTGCCTCGCCATCTACCGACGATATCAACAACTTAGCAAATTTTATCAAACAATCTAAATCATCGAATTTTCTTTTTTTAACGTTAAAAAAAATCTCTAGTAACTACCCAAAACATCTCCTAATTCAACTTCAATTATAAAGTCAATGACATCATCATAAAACTCAACCGAAACGTATTTTTAGATACACCATCAATGGCCTTGATAAGCGTGGTATCCGGTCGTTTGTTTACTAGGCTTTCGCATACGAGTTTCCTAATTTTCAAACACGATTTTGGTAAGTAACATTTGATTTTCACTTTTGATGGATACAGATTACGATAGAAAACACTCGTAAACCTAACCACGATAAAAAAACAATGAACGTAATTTCTAAATGATCAAATTCATTTTCTTATTGCAACAGGCGACAAATCTTGGCAGTGATTCATATTGCAAAAGAAAAAAAATAACGGAAAACATGTCTCTCGATAATAATCCTCTTAATACTATTACTTATTAGCTAAATTAAATTACATAATTTATACAGTTTAATGAATCTCATTTTCCTTTTCCTCATTTTCAAACCGTGTGGCATCGAATATGGATTCAAGTGTGTATTTGTGTATATTTACTTAGTAATATAAATACATTGTTTTTATTTATTAGGTTCAAAAGACAATATGGTGGTTAATGGACCACGACCACTAGTATTATGTGGACCGAGTGGAAGTGGGAAAAGTACATTAATGAAACGGCTAATGGAAGAATTTGGTTCACATCTGGGATTTAGCATTTCTCGTAAGATTGAATTTAATTTTCAATTTTTTTTATTGAAAATACGGTATTTGTAATCTGATTTTGAAATCAAATCAAATCAGATTTAAGTTTCGATAGAAATCAAATTTGTTACACTGTCTCAATTAAGCTTGCCACACCGGCAGTATTAATTTCATAATCTGCCGCGGTTGTTGCATAAAAGTTCGTTATTTTTTAAAAATTGATCTTTCTGTTTAGATACTACACGGAAACCAAGACCTGGAGAACTGCACAAAAAAGGTAGAAATATGTGAGATATTGATCTGTTTTGATAAGAAGGGAATGATTTGTTGATTGATTGATCGTAATTCTTAAAATAGATTATTACTTTGTGGAGAGGAACGAAATGGAGGCTGCAATTGAAAAAGGAGAATTTTTGGAAACTGCAGAATTTTCTGGAAATTTATATGGAACAAGGTATTTGTGTAATTAAATATTTATTCGTGTATATTATTCAACTACATTAATTGTATTTTTATTAAAGTAAACAAGCAGTTGAAGATGTGATACGGATGGGTAGAATTTGCATTTTAGACATTGATGTACAGGGCGTGAAAAATATCAAGAAAACTGACATCAATCCACGCTATGTTTTTATTAAACCACCATCGGAACAAACACTGGAAGAAAGATTACGAGCACGAAAAACAGAAACGGAAGAAAGTCTTAGTCGAAGACTTAGTGCTGCTAAACAGGAATTAGATTATGGTGAGAAATGAAAGAAAAGTGTACAAAGCATAAAATATACATTTTTCTTTTAAATTATTAGGTGAAAAACCAGGAAATTTTGACATTGTTATTGTGAATGATGCAGTGGAAAAAGCTTATGAGCAGTTAAGAAATTTCATTTTAGAAGACATTCGTGCGATGAAAGCGAAGAAAGAAACATAATTTTTTTTTTGGAAGACTGAAAATGAATGAAATGGAAATCAAGTTGCAAATTAACAATTAATTTGTTTTCAATATTTTTCTGAAGTAAGAAAATTACATAATCACATTTATAAGATGTATTACAAATTTTCTTGGTTTTTTGTTTTTGTTTTTTATTTTTTTTTTTCAAAAAAAATTTAAATTTAAAAAACTCATTCCATTTCATTATTAATTAAACCAACAAATTTTCTTTGTTTATTTGGCTTTTTTATGTTTGGTTATGGTCTCTAAATGTTTATTGCATTTGTAACAATTCTATTTAAACGGTTCTATAGTAATAGTAATAGAAGTAGTATCTTCTATACGTTACTGGAAAATTAATACCAGAAGTATTATTTCATCATCTTGTTAAGTCAAGTTACATTGAGAAAAATATATTGGTGTGACCTTTTCACTGAAAAATCATGCATTCAACACAGGTTTCATTTTAAAAAATACAGTAAAGGATTTATTAAACTGGTTATGGTTTAATTGAGAAATATTTTCCTACGTATGGTTGTTAAATTAGAAGTAGCAAAAATTCTATAGTTGTAGTATTCGCAGAAGTTTATTTCTGGTAGTATTAGCTGCTCAAAATGCTATTTTCTTGTATAATACCAAACGTAATAAAATCAGTCAGTTTATTAGATATCCAGTGAGTTTGTTTTTGTATTGTTAAATTATGAAATACTACTTTGATGTAGTACTTATAAATTATATTTATGGTTATTTGTATTTTTTTATATTATAAAAATAAAGACTAAATTAAAAGTTGCTAGTTCTGTTCTATTTTGCATCATCGGCACTGATGTTTTAGTTGTTTTAACTGTTTCTTTTTTAGCGAGTTAACGTCACTTTCTATAAAACAACTAAAACGTAAATGGAATCCCACTGTACGTTTTATAAAACATGAGAATTCTTCTTCAAATGATGGTTGCAAAGTAGAAAAATATCAAAATCTTTTTATTTTGCTTTAGCTAACAATGGAAGAAGATTATTCTGGTTTAAATTTCACTCATATTGCACATTCTCGGCTGCCGTCTTGTTATGTGTCAACATCTTTTCTTTTATGCTCTTTTACTGTTTTAATTAATGTTTTACATATTTTAATTAAGTTTATAATGTTAAGACATTCCGATAGCATTTTAAAAGCACTTTATTTGAAAACTTTACTTAATTTGTAGAGGCGTAACTAGCAATTAAAGTGCCTGGGCCAGTCAATAAAAACGCGCCTTTTATAAGTACACGCGTATAGAATAATGGGATCTAGATATAATAGTATTTCAATTTATTAAAATACATGAAATCTTTCAATAACTTTTGAGGCTTTCAGCAACAAGCCGCCTACGGCCGGGGCCATATCGGCCATAGGCTATATAAGCCTCTGTTAATTTGCCACAAGTCGTCGCTGCTATAACAGAGGCTTATAACATTTGTTTTAAATGCAAATATAGTATAAACATTTTTACATAGTATATACAAATAAAGTAGCTTCAAATTATTGGACTGTGAGTTTACGTCAGTGACAAATAACATCAAACAAATTTACCAGATATTCTTTTTGGTCTTTTCTTCATCTTACATCAAAATATAAAAATAATTTTTTTTAAATTGATAACTACGTCACGCAAAATTATCTTTGTACATAAACCTGTACAAACTAGAACGCTTTAAAGAATTCTTTAGATCAGGAAGTAGTTTTGAAAAAAGTTCACTTTTTTCATCAGCAGATGTCGCCATTTTGGTATCCAATTTACTTTCTGCTTAAAGTAAGCCGATGACTTTTCCATTATTTTACTTGTTTTGTTACGTAAGGTACGAGAAAAATTAATCGGTTTTTACTTTTAGATATCATATTTAAATCCAATTAATTTCAGAACTATTTATAAACCGAAATTAGCCTCCATTTAACACGAACCCTACTTTTTTTCCACATGACTAATTCCCTTATTCTTGTTCTAGTTTTCAGTTGGAGGTAAGTTTAAGAGACCATGCCATCATCATCATCACAATCGGAAAACAGTTCCACCCCATCTCCTAGTATTTTAAACCGTTTAAGTCAATTTACGTACAAAAAGTCTCCGCTGAAGAAATTTTCAAGTAGCATGAAAAAAGAAAAACCAGGATGTGCAAACGAAACGCCACCGGACAATAGTAAATAAACCAAATAAAATCTTTTTTATTTATTTGTTCACTAACTTTTAATCGATTTAATCTTCAGATATTTTAGTCGTGCCTGAAACTCCAGAGTCTGAATTGGAATCGCCAGGTAGTCCAGTATTACGTGTTGTTAAAAAAGCCATTCCTGTCCAGATGTCAGATTCTGAAGAAGACTGTGATAATCAGAATTCAAGGTACAATTGAAATTCACTTTTCACTGCTTTGATATAGACTGATCGAAATATTTCAACACCATTTGTCAAATTAATCATTTTTAAACGATAAATGATCTTGAAGCATTTCGAGTGCAGTGTTTTGTTATTATAATTTTTTTTCTCTTTTTGTTTAGAATATTGCCTAAAGATAAAAACATAAGAAATAAAACGAAACGAAAGCGTAATTCATTCCAATCATCTCCGGATAAAAAGAAGAAAATTCGATTACTCAAAAGTGATGATGAGGATGAAGAAATGAAGAAAATGCCGAGTCGTCGATTGAATATTAGTAGTGATAGTGACAGTGAAAGTGGTCATATTGCACACACTGACAAATGTGACTTGCATAACGGGGTTAAAAAACAATCAACTGCGACAACTTCATCATTCAATCGTGGAATTGAATTTTTATCTGATGACGATGATACTCAACAAGCATTATCTAAACCTAAAACTAAAACATCGCCGAACAAGTCGGATTCGAAGAAGAGAAGAAAAAGTTCTTTATCTGATGATACTAATGAATTAAAAAATGGCGATTATTGTGATATGTCTAAACCAGTATACGATAGGTACGAATAATTTATTTAAAATTAATTAACTAATTTATTTATTTACTTTATAAAATTAGTGATGACAGCAGTGATGATATGGAGGAAACTGACCCACGGAAAAATGTCAGATCTTATTTAAACACTGCCAGTTCTGAAGAACTGCTATATATGCTTGGTTGTACGGCGAATAAAGCGGATTCGATAGTTTCGTGTAGACCGTTTGGTAGTTGGGCTGATTTGGTAATTAATTTTGTTAATTTTTAAAATTCATATTTTTACTATTTCAGCTATATTTGATTTTTTTATAAATAGGTATGTAAATTAAGTGTTGCTAAACACATATCTACGGATATTTTAAATAAAACACAACGGATTTTAAATGCACGCACTGTTGTAAATGAGTTGATGCGCACGTGTGAAAAGATGTCGAAGGATATTCGAACTTTAGTTAATCGGTTGATGGAAGGAAAAGAAGATGCTGCATTAACGAAACAACCTTCAATATTACATTCAAAGTATAATATAATATTTCTATCTTAAATTAAATTGTATTAAATTTATTTCATATTTTTTAAATTAAATTTTAGTATGTGTCTCGCACCATATCAAATGCTGGGTCTTAATTGGTTGGTGTTGATGCATAAACAAAAACTGAATGGAATTTTAGCCGATGAAATGGTGATTAATTAAATATTTAAATTTTTTTTCTAATTTTAATTTTATTAATATTAATTATTCTCGATTTAGGGTCTTGGAAAAACTGTGCAAGCAATAGCATTTATAGCGTATTTATTAGAAGAAAAAATTAAAGGACCTCATTTAATTATTGTTCCTGCTTCTACTTTAGGTTGATAGATAAGAATTGAATAAAAATTAAATTTTATTTAATTTAATTGTTTTTAATTGTCTAGAAAATTGGACTCGCGAATTTGAAACGTGGAGTGAACATTTGGATGTATTTGTTTATTTTGGATCGCAAGAAGAAAGACGACGCATGCGAGATGAATTAGTTGGACGTAAACGGAAAGATTATCACGTGATTATAACAACTTACAATGTTGTCACTAGTAATTCATCTGATCGAGCGATGATTAAAGCAATTCCATTTGTTTATGTGATTTTTGATGAAGCTCATATGCTTAAAAACATGACAACTTTGCGTTATAAGAATTTAATGAAGATTAAAGTATGAGCTCTCTTCATCTCCATTTATTGAATTGAACTTTATTAAATTGAAAAATGGTTTTTAACAGGCGAAACATCGTTTGCTGTTAACTGGAACACCGTTACAAAATAGTTTAATTGAATTAATGTCGCTATTGATGTTTGTTATGCCTAATGTTTTTGAAGGTAAAACAGAAGAAGTAGTGCAAATGTTTGGAACATCCGTTGTAAGTTGTGGATTTTTTAATTTATTTTTTTTGATTTTAAGTGATTTGAATTAATTTTTTTTTTAGAAAAGTATTGAGCAGAAAAATGCCCGAACTAAATTTGAAGATGAGAGAATTAGACAGGCGAAGCAAATAATGCAGCCATTTGTTTTGCGTAGACTTAAAAGAAATGTTCTGAAAGATTTACCAAAAAAGCATGAAAAAATTAAACACTGTCAAATGTTACCGAAGCAACAGGAGCTTTATAATGATTTGATTAAGAAATTTTCGAAACAAGTAAATAATACATTTTTATATTTGATTTTTGAATATTTGAAATATAACGTTTTTTTTAAATAGGTGAAAGAAAGACGTGAGAATTTAGTTACAACTAGCGGGTCCAATATGATGATGGAATTAAGAAAGATGGCTAATCATCCTTTACTTCTACGGAACTGTTACACCGATAAAGTATTAAAGAAAATGGCACCACTCATGTTAAAGGTAGAAAAAATTTTAATAGTGAATTTTACAGTTTTTCTTTACAAATAATTTTATTACAGGAACCAACTCATAGAGATGCAGATTCGAATTTGATATTTGAAGACATGCAAGTGATGTCTGATTTTGAGTTACATAGACTTTGTGGATTGTATAAGGTACAATGGTTATTACTTACAAATTATAATTATATTAAATATTTTAATTTTTATTTAGAGTTTAAACGCGCACAAGTTAAAATCGAAGCACATTTTAGATTCCGGCAAGTTTCATTATTTAAAACCTCGTCTAAAAGAAATGAAAGAGAAGGTATGTTAAATTCACCATATTTTTCCATATAAAAGCCACAGCTCTTACGAAAACAACAATATATAATGGCGGCTTTTATTTTGAAAAAATATGATGTTTATTTATTTATATATTTATGTAATTATTTATTATGATTTTCAGGGAGACCGTATTTTATTATTTAGCCAATTTACAATAATGTTGGACATTGTTGAAGAATTTTTGAATATACTGGATTATAAATTTATTAGACTGGATGGTAGCACACCTGTTACACAACGGTAAAGATTTTACAAAAAAATGTATTTAAAAATTTATTATCATCATTTTTATTATTATTATAATTATTATTATTGTTATTATTGTTATTTTAAAGATGATTTTTTAATTACAGCCAAGATTTAATCGATCAGTTCTCTTCCGATCCTACAATTTTTATTTTCCTTTTATCAACAAGAGCTGGTGGATTGGGTATTAATTTAACAGCAGCAAATACAGTAATTTTACATGATATTGATTTCAATCCATACAATGATAAACAAGCTGAAGACAGATGTCATAGAGTTGGACAGATTAGGTAAGTTTTGAAAAATCTGAATTTTTAATGATTAAAATTTGAAAAATTGAAAACTCCTTTTTACAGGGAAGTGAGAATTACGAGAATAGTAAGTGCAAATTCAATTGAAGAAGGTATTTTACAGTGTGCAGCAAAAAAATTACAACTTGAACAAGACATAAGTTCAGCAGAAAAAGGTAGTATAAAGTTATTTGAAATATATTTACAAATTATTATTAAGTATTAATTTTAATCAATTTTTTATTAGAGTCGTCAAATGCTCCATCAGCTGATGTTGTAGCTTTACTTAAAAGTGCTCTAGGGTTGTGATTTATATAACCTAATTTACACTTTAAGGTTTATTGTATAAAAATAAAAACTAAAAAAAATTTAAACATTAAAATATTAATGAATTTTATACAACTTGATGATTGTATATTTTGTTTCATTTTTTTATTTTAATTTATTTATAGTGCAAGCACAATGTATTTAAGATCAATGCAAAATTGAAATATAAAGAAAAGTAAAAAGTATTATATCTTCCATTTAGAAAAGTTGAAAATTCTTTTTTTGTTTTATTAACTACAACAACTTTGCTTAAAATAACAATGATAAAAGAAGAAAACATTAGAATAAACTTTGTTAATTCAATAATATAAACCCAAATTAAATATTTAGCACTCTTAAAACGAGTTGTACTAATCTTACAATGAAGTTACTTATTAGTTTGTAATTGAAAAACATACACCTTGCACACTTATGCATTTATAAATGAAATCGTAATCAGGAATGGCATCGTCCCTAATAAAAGTAACCGTTACACTTATTTTTTTTTAAAAAAAAGCTTCGGTTACTTTAATTTTCATATTTTTAAAAATTTTTGTAAAACGAAATAGTTAATGATTATAAATTGATCAATTATTATTCGAATTTTAAGTTTCGCTCATGAAAAAATTTTAAAACCAGATCAGCAAACTGGTACCAAATTTTAGACTGACCGGTTCACTTTCTTCACTCCCTTTCAATTTCAGTTTATTTGAACGTAAATTATTACAATAAAGATAAAGCGTGATCGTAACTACGTTACAAGTAACCGTAACGATGCCATTCCTAACGGTTATTAACAAATTATTGGAACAAAGTCCCATTGATTTAGGCAAAAAATGACAGGCAGTTGCATTTATTTTCCTAATTTCCTTGCAAATATTCTCAACTATCACCGATAAAATACAAGAATATTTTCACATTCCATAGGCAAAACTGTTTTAAATGCTTAAATATCGAAGGGCAGTGAGATAGTCGATGGTATACCACCTGCATACCCATTTTCCTTCCCCCCCAATACCTTTCTTTTCTTATTGCTGTATCACTCATTAAAAGATTTACACATAATAAAAACACTAGAAACAACTATCAAAAAAATTATTCAATTTAAATAAGATTTCTAATTTTACATGTTAACGGTTGATAAATTAGAAATTAAAATCATCATTATTATTATTAGTATTATTATTATTTATTTATTTATTATTATTATTATTAAACTTTCCGATTTTCCAATTGATATGCACAATCAAACCTTAACTTTCAATAAGATTTATGCATAGTCTAAATCAACATTTCAATTAAAACAATCCGTAAAATCAACATTTAGAGAGGCACACTTAAAAAACTTTTTGTACTACTCAAACATATTATTAGAATAATAATTATGTAAAATTAAAACGTATTTACACAATTAATTAAATTAAAAATTCAACTACCCCTAAAATCATCAAATCCGCATCAATTAATGATTTTAGGATATATTAATGCTTCTAATTCACCCTTAATTATGCAAAATCTTGCAAAATCAAGTTAAGTTGAGCATAATTTCATTTTATAAAGAAAAAACTTTTTTTTCTTAAAAATTTCCATTTTTTTAAATATAATTTTAAATATAAAAAAATTATCATATATATAATAATCATTAATAAACTTCAAATGAGTTACAGCATTGAAATCAACGATAGGAACACAAAAGTTAAGAACATCTCACATACGAATTCATACACGATCCCCAAAACAATAAAAGAAAAATAATAAAATGGAGATCAAAATAGAAAATTCATGGCGTCCAATTGAGAACATATTCCTTAAGCGAACTAGGTAAGGGCAACTTATTTAAATTCTGTGCAGTTTTCCGTCCAATCGAATCATAAATGCATGTACGACAAATCTGTTTGAGAGTACGAGGATGAGTGTACAAACGCTTTAGAAGCGTGCTCAATACGCTTTTCATGGTAACGAGTGTTGATTGTCGTACCAGAATGCGTATAGTGCTGTAAACAGTGCGATGATCCATGGATAAATAATAAAGCCAAATAAGTTTAGCGAAATGTTGCTCGCTGTCGAGCAACAATAACTCATCTCTTCTGGTTATTAACTGAACGTAATAATAAGGTACGGTATTCGGTGGTTTTTTCAAATAAACCGAACTCTGTGAATGACAAATCATCGGCTCTGTCGTGCTGATGTTCACGTTCGGATCAGCGCCATATTGCAGTAAGGTTAAACTCAAATTGTAAACATAGTCTAAATCGGATGGATTTCGTGCATTTTGTACCATATCCATCAAGGCTAGAAGTACGTGTTGAGTACGTTGGCTAAATCGCACGTTCGGATCGAGTCCGTGTTGAAGTAAAATAACGAGCAACTGTTGAATGAATGCAAAAGCATTCTCTTTTTCTTCCGTACGATTCAACATTATATATTCACTTGCCGTGAAAATCAACACGTGTAACGGAGTTAAATTCGTACGAGAAGAACAATTCGGATTTGCCCCATATTTGCATAGTAATCGCACGCAGTTTAAATAAAAAACTTTCATCGTATGCGTCAAATAGTGCAGCGGATCCTTGTTAATAAGCGGTACCAAACATACCATTAACGGTACCGATCCATCTCTACCGATAACATTCGGATTTCCGTTACATTGCAGCAACATGTGTAATAAATCGTATCGGAATTCCCAATCTCGAACATGGCGTAAAACGCATGCTAGAGCGCTGTTTCCGGGTCTGTTGATGCTCGGACTGGCGCCATTTTGGATCAGAAATCGCAAAATCAACAACATGTCCCATTTATTCCACGGTGGTGGATCCGAATCGTATCCGTAACGGCTTTCTTCCAGCGAATACCGGATGATCAGTGCGTGCAGTGGTGTGTTTCCTAGCGAATCCGCTTCGTTGATCAGATCGCGTAATCCGTGATCCAACAGCAGTTTGATCGTTGCTAGTGTTTCGTCGGCTGATTTTTTGCCCAATAAGAAAACCACGTGCAACAACGTTGTTTGTTGTGTTGCGGTGCGAACTGTTGCGTCCGCACCGCATTGAAGTAAGAGTTCGAGAAATCGGATTGGATGAACAGCTGCTTGGTGGATCGGATAGCATTCGTCGTAGCATTGATTGATTTCTAATGATCGTTGCGAAACTAGAAATTTCACGCAATTCCATGCACCACGCTCGCATGCTAGATGTAGTAATGGACGTTTCTGTTGCCAAGGAAACCAGTTGTCTTCACCTTGTTGCATTAACATGTCAAGAATTTCTACGTTATCTCCATCGATGGCATAGCAAATTGCTGATTGAAGTTTATCGCTTGATTTATCCGCAATTCCTGCTTCGTTTACACCTTAAAAATTCAAATTTTCGCTTTAATTTCAATGTTAAATGTGCGATTTACTGTTTGATAATATTCTGAAAAAAGTTTATCATTATCAATCACCACATAAATATTCATAACTCTTTTAGAATACAACTTTACATCACGTGATCAAATTCAACCATTCTTGTTTGACTTCTAACAGACAAAGTAAACTGGAATTTCTTTTCCAGTTAACTTTACTTATGGAAGTTAAACCAGTACATAGCTAACTTGATCACGTGCTAGATATTTAGATGACGTCATAAATGACAGTTTGGATTTGAAATAAACGTTTACCTCTCTGTTCGCAGTTTTGATTATGCGGACCAGGCCAACACATTCTGGTTTCAATATCAATTCTTGCGCCATGTTTTAGTAATAATTCTACTATTTCTTCGTAACCTTTTAAACAAGCGATGTGTAAAGGTAAACTACACACACTTCTATTAGCATCACACCCGCGAGTCATTAGCCAACGAACTAATTCGACATGTTTATAACCAACAGCTTTTTGAAGTACATTGTAACCTTCAACATTGTAGACTGAAAGGCAATTTTCTCCTTTGGATATTTGAATTAAGTACGGTTCTAGATTCAAAACAGGAGCATGATTATCTTCATCTAATTTTTCGAATACAATACGTAAAATGTGTCTGGTATTTTCAGATACACGGCCTGATCCACCCGGAGATAGTAATTGGCTTCCGGTTTGGAAAAAACTCGATAATACATCACCCATGTTTGATAAAAATATCACTCGACGAAAGGCATCTGTAAAATAAAAAAAAAAGGAATAAGGTTTTACTTATTTTTTTTATATTGAAAATATTTTATAGAAATAAAGATACAAAAATATTATAAAAGTCGGAATAATTTGATAAACTGTGTAAAGTAGTGTGAAAATGTATAAAAATTCAAGTGGAAGTTTCTGTAAGTGAATGAAAATTTATCAAAAATTCCTAAAAATTTATACAAAATTCACAAATATTCTTGAAGTATATTAAATCTCTTAAAAATTCATTTAATTCGCCTAAAAATGTCTAAATATTCATGACAATTTTAAAAATTTATTTAAATATAAAAATATTATTTAAAAAAATAATAAAAATTATTAAATAAAAAATTAAAAAATTAAAAACTCACAAAAAATATATAAAAATTCCTAAAAACCACATTTCAATGCACTTAATCGCAGCTTCCTGTTCTTATTCTTGCATAATTTATACAATCTCATTCATTTTCAAACTAAACCAAACCCATCCCAACCTAAATATTTTTAATAAGCCTAAAAATTAAATATAGTAAATATTTCGTCATTTTTTTTTCAACAAAAATTATTTCAGAAAAAACTACGAGTAAAGTGCATTTGTTCCGCTAGACATGAAATAAAAACCACTTGTGTACCAATTATATCCCTAATTAGTGCAGAAAGAGGGGAAATGAGCAGAGAAAGACGTCGAAAACGAAGACAACACATTGATATCAGGTGATTGCAAATGAGTCACCTCTTTTATCCCCAATTTAGTGCGATTTTTAGATGCACGTTAACGAGTGATTCAGGTATAGTTCTGACCTTTTAAATACTGCACGATAATAATCTGCTGATTTGAAAATTAAGTGCGAGCAAAATTTAGGTCATTATCTGGCTGATCGACAACTATGTGATCTACTTCACAGCTTTTGGCACTTGCACAGTGTACTTCGATGAAACCACAGGACGCCATGTTTGAAAATCTGACGCTAGGTGCTGCTAGTGGTAGGTTAAAAAATAAAAACACATGACGGCCAACTTTTATTAGGCCTGACTTACATGGAACGAAAGAGTTGAGAACTCGCTATGTTTTAATGAAATGAATAAAGAATTCTTTTTTCTTTTATGTTCTGAAATTTGTACTTAATAAAATTTTAATAAAGAGATTGATGAATTTCTTTGTTTTGTATTTTACATTAGAAACACAAGAATACTGAAATCAAAATTTCGTGTTTAAAACGTTTAGATGCGTTTAAATATGTTTAAAATCAAGTAAATCAGTAAAAGAAAGAGTACTAAATATTAAAATTCAAAGCTTTTGTTCATTCAAGTGATTAGAAAGAGGAGAAGTAATATCAAAATCGTGTAGTTATAGGAAAGTTTCAAAACCTGATGAATTTGTTGCTTCAAACTTGATCAAACTGATCTTTAGAATCGAAACTAAGTGTTAAATCGAAGAAGAAACAAATTCTATGTAATCCTTGCATAACACTTTACAAAACCTAATAGCAGACCGCAAAATTCTTTGATTATCATACTGACTATATGAAGTTAACTTCTAGTATTAAAAATTCAATTAAAATCTCTCAATGTTTTGTTTCATAGAATTTAAAAGTCCATATTTTGTGCTTCAGCCATCTTTGATGGCTTAAACTTTTGTACACACAAATACATAATTCCTATAGATTTCTTCTAAAATGTCTTCCCCCAATCTTTGAACGGTAGAAAAAACCTTACATAAGCTAAATATCATTTGTAAAAATTAAATTTTTCATTCTATAGTATAAAAAAGTGTTTATAGTCATTTTATTTTTCTTTCGTCATTTTGCTAAATAAATTCAAGTCAAAATTCAACTCGAATTGAGTTACAGAAACGTTTTGTAAGCATTAAAACAGTTTAGTAGGACATCTGGAGTATCAAATAACAGTGGAACAACGAATCCATCATAAATTATGCATAAAATTAAACCTTAATTTGAATTAACCGCGAAAATATAATAACAGAAAAAGTCCGGATTAGAGGCTAGAATTAAACATGGCAGCACACATCACTAGACCTTCAAAATAAACAAAAATAAATAAAATTAAAAACTTAATGTAAATTAAATAAAATAAAAATAAAATCATTTTGTACTATTTTAATTATAATTAATTGAGTTTATTACTATTTATTCATTTTAATTTCTCTTCCATTTTTAAATATAAATACAGTAAATAAATAAGCATATATAAATTAATTTTTGTGAAATAAAACATACAAATAAATACAGTAAATCATAGTAATTATCAACTAAAAAACAAATACAGTAAATATTATAATAAACAGTTTCAAACAGTCCGACTCATTTCTTTTGTTATTAACGAAAAAATTTAAAATTTAAATTTATTTCATTATTATTTTTATGTTTACATCACACCTACATTTATTTCGCGTGCATCCAAGCAGGTGATTAATTAGGTGTTCACCCTTTTGAAACTTTTCACAAGATTAGCGTCACTCAGAAGGAAGTAAACGAATCCAAACTTTTTCCTTATCAATTTTCCTCTTCGGATAAAAATTACGTGATGCGAATCACAGTTAAACACAAAAAACAACTGTGTACACACATCAAAACCTAACAATTACGTCATCAAATGTAAAAATAAAATCACATTTCTTCATTTAATCTCTTAATTTAAATTAATAAAAATTAAAATTCATAAAATGAAAATAAAAAAGCACTAAAATACAAAAGGGAATAAAATATTATCTTTCGTCAATGTCGTTTGATAATTGCCTAGTCCTGCTTCACGTTAATTAGCTGTTATTAAAATCTTATCTTTAGTCCATTTCCGGTAACAAGGCCTACTGCTGACGCTGTTTACTCAAATCACCTTCGTCTTAGTCAGCTTGGAAAGTGTTACCTTGTTCATAAGTGATAAAAAAGCAAATGTATAAATATATTTATGAAATTTATGAAATTTATCAATTTGTTTCATGTTGCTGCCCCTTGGCTTTGCTGCTGTGCACTGTTGGCAATACGCAAATAGGAATTCAATGAAAATAAAATTTAAATTTTTTTTAAATTAATAATTAATTAAATATATGAATATATCTGTTTGTTTTATTATATTATTATATTATTAATGATAGTTTATTGTTATGTATTATATTTTTTAATTTGTCATGCAATTTGCGTAAAGGATAAATTGCTCTTTTTGAGCCATCAGGCGATTTTAGGTATTGTAAAATGTTAGTTAAAATTGTTATATATTTTTGAATTTTTTTTTATGGTTTTAAAAACTGCTTATCTTTAAATTAGTAAAGAATTGAAAGATAGTTTTAATTATTTTTAGTAATGCACTTAATCAAAGTAGACCGACATACCCTTTTTGTTAATTAGTTAAAAAAATTGAGCTATGAGGCAATTTGAAGTGTTACAAAATGATAATTAAAATTAATAAATATTTACCAAAATTTTTTTATAACATTAAAAACTGCTTGTCTTTGAACAACTAAAAAACTGAAAAAAAATTTCAATTATTTCCAGTACTGTGTTTGATCAAAGCGGACCGACATTCGCATTTCTCCCAATGCTGAGAAATTCAAATAGAGAAATAATTCTTTAAATTAATACGCAGATGTTTTTTTTGGATTTAGTACTCGTGCAGGTGAGATGAGGCTTCCCGGAAATGTGGTTGATTCCTTCTGGGAAGTTAACTATCTGTTCATCTAAAAGTATAGCGCACTCGAGCGCAGAAGGAAAAGACAAACGATTTTCAGCCCTAAATTAAGCGCCATGACAAAAAAAATTTAAAAGATAATAAAAAAAAGATAAAAATAAAAAATAAAACCTTCAACTCGCGTTTTGCACATTATCTAGGCCCAGCAGAGCTTTACTAATCCCAACATGAAGATTTTTTATCACTAAAATTGCACACAATTTAAAATAATTGATTTAAAAAAGGGTTAAATCGACGTCACATCCTTTCTTGTTGAAGAGTATTTTTCATGTGGTTCGCACGACAAATTGCCACATTCCACACTTTGTCACCTAATTACAAGAAGCCAAGTGATGAATGTGAGTCTCTTCCTCAACAAAATTACACCAAGTTCATTCCCGTCTGTGAAACTTGAAAAAAAAAAGAAAAAATATGACATTATATTTGTTGTTGTTGTATGTAGTTATGGGTGACAATGCGTAGTTATTCATTAACACGTAATTCTTTTACGCCTCAGTAAATGTGTGTGAAATTGTACAATAGGCTTATATTGGGAAATGTGCAACAGTTGCAATATTTTTATATTGTAATTATTCTTGAGCAAGAAGAATTAGATTTTTATCATATGTTTCAGATCTTAAAAGGAAAAAAAATAATAATTAAGTGTTATTAAAGACTTATTTTTTGTAAAATAAAAATAGAGGAATTGTTTCCTATGCTGCCCTATATGCTTTCCTGAGATGCTTATATAGAGAATTTGTTAAGTTTTTTAATGTTATATGTAAATTATTGTATGGTTTTTTATTAATATTAACGTCTGTTTAGAGAATGTTAAGAAGTTTTCAATTGATTTTTACATTTTTCAATTGGTTTTCTACATTTTTCAATTGGTTTTCTACATTTTTCAATTGATTTTTACATTTTTCAATTGATTTTTACATTTTTCAATTGATTTTTACATTTTTCAATTGATTTTCTACATTTTTTAATTGATTTTTTACATTTTTCAATTGATTCAAATACTTTTATTGACTTTTATAATAAATTTAACAAAAAATTCCAAACAATGTATTTATTAACATTTTAATAATCAAATGAACTTAAAAAAATACACATTAAATAAAATCATATTAATCTAATTTCTTAAATTCAAGTTCACTTACATTATATTTCACAAAAAAATTAATTGGCAAAAGTAAAAATTAAAAAAATAACAAGAAAAAAAAACAAATAATCATTATAGCAATTATAAATTGTACTTCAAGTTAGAACTTCTAGACATTAATGTATTAAACATCCGGTTAACAATAAAAAAAGGTTTTCATGTTGCAAAGCAGTTATCACCTCGAAAATGGTGAGAGATCACATTAGCACATTGGTGTCAAATCCTAATCTAATTTATAACCAATTATATTGGCATTACACAAAAACTTACATTCAAACATTAATTTACAATAAAAACGCATTCAAAGCATTAAATTTTCCTTAAAGTCAAATAATTCTAAGGTTAAAAAATGCCTCAAGTCAAACAAGGCTTAGAATAAAAACATGCCTAAAGTGATCAATTTTTCAGTCAATTCATTTCCTGTGTTTTTTATTTATGACAGTTCCCAAGGATTAAAGAGTTCTTAAGAAATGTCCAACTGGAAAGATGATTTTCCCGTGTGACGTCATCAGTTAGTTCACCTTTTGTGCACTGACATTAGTAGCACGTGGGATCCTTCACAGTTGGTTTTAAAGGGTGTGGCTTAGGTGAAAAATGAACAGGAAAAGTACATCATTAACTTTGTGTGCAGTTGGTAGCTTTTTACTCTTTTACCACTTGATGGCGCCCATGTAATTTTCACAATTGTTTCTTATTCGTGCGCCTTTCCCCGATTTCTTTCGTTTTCCACCATACACGACTTAAAAATTAACTTAATTGAATAATTGTACCTTATACTATTTCTTTCTAAGACACATTTTACCGCAATTCGTTTCATCTTTCAAATTACTCAGATTCAACAAAAGAAATAAAGAAAATTTAAATTATTTCAACATTTTTCATCAAAATTTGATAAAATTTGATAAAATTTAATAAAATAATCAACAAAATATTTACACATAAATAAATAAATAAATACATAAACATTATATAATTTTAAGATTTAAAAAATAAAACTGAAAAATTTTAATTGTTTTTCATTACACGTGTAGCGACACCTGCAATTTGACATCAAGGTAGAAGAGAGGAAGGGAAGGGGGGATGCTGAGTTCACCACCTTTAGCTTTAGCCAGTGGTGGTCAGTTGGACGCTTGATGGCCTCAGAGTTGAGCACGCGGGCAAGGGCGTTCTCCGTTGAGGCGCTGCTACAAGATAGAGTGGATGCTGTCCCAGTTTCACCTTCTTCATCAGGTAAGAGAAACTTGAAAAATAATTTCATTCATTTCCATTCATATCAACTGAAAATAGAAAAATAAGTGACGTTTTATTAATAATGTATAAGAAAAATCTCAATTTAATTTCTTACAAAGTTTAGTTAATATTTATTCATAATTAAATTTAGAGAATTTAACTTTTCTAACTTTCATTACTTGTAATTTATTAATTTATCAATTTGTAGAAATTTTGCATCACAAGTTTTAAAGTTACTTTTCAATTGTAAATTGTGTAAATTTATCAAGTAATTAATGTTTTATTTCTTCAAAAACATCGAAAACCATTTTTATTTTTCACAAAATATCGTTTTAATGCAATTATAAGTGTCGTAAACATTACACTTTTATTCATTCTAAGTTACACATCCATAAATCAATAAGTTATGCATAACAATCATCTATTGCAATTCATTTCATCGTTTTACTTATTCTTATAAAACTTTCCCTAAAAACTAGATTCAAACTCAAGTGTCCCTAGTCCTGCAGAATCTCCTGAATCTATAGTAGGAGTTGATACCTCTTCTTCAGCAGGCATTTTAGAAATCGACGGAATCACTGTGGAACTTTGTGGTCGTGATTTGTGGCAACAATTCTATAAATTAGGTACTGAGATGATCATAACTAAAGCTGGCAGGTGAGTAAAGTTTACATATCTAACCGATAAATGTGACACAACTCTGAGAGCAGGTTGATTAACAGCGATTTTTAACATTTCAAAATACTTTCTAAACATTTTTTATTTTATCATAACGTGACTTTTAATAATTTCAATATTAAGCCTCAATCAAGCCTAAACAAAAACAAATTCGTAATTCTCTTTCTTGTTTTACAGGCGCATGTTTCCTTCTCTGAAAATTCGTGTATCAGGATTAGATCCTGATTCGTTTTACAATTTATGGTTGGACATTGTGCCTTTGGATGATAAACGGTACCGATACGTGTATCATAGTTCCCAATGGATGGTAGCTGGTTCAGGTGATCCACCACCTTCCCATAATATCTATGTGCAACAAGAATCACCTGCTTTAGGCCGCAGCTGGATGGGACAAGGAGCTATAGCATTTGATCGCCTCAAATTAACCAATAACCGACGACCACTCATTAGAGGACAGGTGATAAACTCAAAAAAACAAACAAATAAACAAACAAAAAATTAAAATCTTGTTGATTTACAGGTATCTCTCCATTCAATGCATAAATATCAGCCAAGAATTCATATTCAAAAAACTGATAATGATCAAGGAGTTCATTTAGATATGGAAAAGTCAATAACTTTCATATTCGATGAAACATCATTTACAACCGTAACTGCGTATCAGAATCAACAGGTAATCCAAGATTATATTTATTTCATGAGTATTTCGCATTAATTTTTAATGAAAACAAGCTTAATTATTGCATAATTGTAAATTTGTGCATAGTGAGATTTCTCTTTGCGATAACAAAGGAATAAAAATGGCGGCTTTGTAGTAAATACTGGAGTAGTAAAATGATCGAACAAAATGTTATTATTGGTTTATTTAAATGAAAATATGCTTTTTGTTTGATAATATTTCAGATTACTCGTCTTAAAATCGCCAGTAATCCATTTGCCAAAGGATTTCGAGAAGCAACAAAAAGCAGGTAAAGTTTATGATGTCGTAAAAAAATGTTCATCATGTGGAAAGTCATAAACCATTTTGAAAAAAATAAAAGATAAAGAAATACTTTAATTCAGGATTAAGTTACATAAAATAATTAAAATGTAATTTCTTTTTTCCAGAGAATCAACGGATGAATCATCAGCTTCCACATCATATAAAAATAATGATATCTCATTCAGACCCAGTTTGCATTTAGGTAAAAAGTAAACTTTCACTACGTAATTACAATTATTAAACACTTAATTTTTTTTTCCAGTTTCTAACAAAGAAGACCACCAAACATCAACAACACTTTACCAACATCATAATCAATTACCCATTGATCGATTCTCATTACCTTATCCCCTAAATAGGCCAAGTCACAGATTAATGTGGTTAAGCCCAACGATTTTAGCAAGCAAATTCGATTCGCAATCAACTTCCGGTGTATGGCCCACACCGCAAATTCAAACTTCATCACTTCCATATTCTAGTGTACCTTGGTCACTAAATGCTACAAGATTAGCGCGACCGGTCGTGCCGTGGTTACCGTTTAGACAGAATTCCGAATGGCCGAACGACGAAACAAGTGTACGACAGAATATGTATCATTTACCGAATTTGTAAATAAAGACAAATGTAAATAGTTTTCAAGATAAAATTTAACTTTTTATTATCTAAAAATTTACTAAATCAGATATTGCAAGGCCCATGTGATTTCAAGTTTTTATAATGCATTTTAAACAAAGGTTAATTTCTGCCATGAAATAGGTTCGGCTTTGTTCAGTTTAATTTCAACTTTTGTAGCAGACATTGTAACTAAACTGTTTTCTAGATTTAGAATTCCAAATAAGAGAAAATCTTTGTCGTAAATTAATCCATCAGCACTTGTTAAATACAATTTCAATTTCACTTTATTTGCTTCTACTACGCTTTTATCTGGTAAAACTCCTTTGATGTATAGTGAAATAAACACGTGACTTGCGGTTTGGTGCCAATCGCAACGACAGTCTGCTTTTTTATGAGCCTTCTGTAAAGTATCTCATATTAGATTTACCCAATTTAATAATAGAGAAAAAAAAACAAACCTTGTCATCGATCCAAAGATGGCATCCATTGGTACAACCAACTTGTTCAAGAAAACTGTTGAAATCGGTGGTTTTTTTCAAGCAGCAGGTCCAGTATTTTAAACTAGAATTAGGTCAGTTTATTATTATTATTTATTTCTTTTTTAAAAAAAAAAATTTAAATTACCCTTCATGAAATATCGGAATTCCAGAATGATAAACACACGTTTCATTGTTGCTAGCCTCACCTTCATATGTCTATAAATAGTAAATTAATAGAAGTTTCAATAAAATAGGTCACAATTCAAAATGGCTGCCAATATTAATAGAATTTAAGTAATGTTTTCTACCAGTTTCCAGTAAAATGATTTTGAAAATCCTATTTTTCTTGACATATACTAGTGTCATTCAAATTTTGTTTATTTTCGTTGTTTTTAAAATGTTAGTTAGATCGCATAAAGTAACGCTTAATACCTTTCTACAACCACTTCTTTTACAACTAGTTCCCACAACTACTTTTTTCTCCTCATTTCCAGCATCTAATAAAGAAAAATTAAATAAAACAAAAATTTAAAAAACAAAATCACTCATTTAAAATTCAAGTTCAACGTACCAGGTTTCATAGGATCTAATTTTAAATTATCCAAATATTTTTCCAATGAACTTGCAGTAGTCGAAGGCAATTTTAACATTGGTTCATTCTCACTCGGTCTTGGTAATCGATTATTATTAGTTTTTTCAAGAGGTGCACGATATTCAATAACCTAAGAAAAATCATTTTATTTTACTTTATTTTAAAAATAAATTTATTTATATATCTTTACCTCATCTTTTTTATTTTTATCTACTACTGGTTTTTCAGGCTCAGGCGGTTTCACATTACTATGAAATGATTTCGTACATCCCTAAAAATAAATTTATATAAAAAAAAATATTGTACATCAAAAAATCAAATTATGTTGTCAATTTTACTTTGATATTTAAAAATTCGGTGAAATCGGTACATTTTTTCTTACAACATCCCCATCCTTTATAGGCATCATGAAAAACAGGATCTCCTGGATGAAAAGTGCAAGCTTCTAAAAATAAAAATTAAAAAAATATATATAAATTTAAAAATTTTTTTCTTCTATTTTCGAACACTTATTAATTTCTTTAATAAAAAATTTTACCTGGATGATTCTTCTCCGGGTCAAACAGCTGACTACAACCTTTGTTGTAGCACTGAATCATCTTCGGTTGATCAGTCATTTTGCAAGTAATGATTTAAAGATCAATTCATGCCCTCACTCACGGTTGGCCCTCAACATAGATATATAATAAGTTCCCTCACTGTAACCAGACGTTTGTAGATTTTGCCGGAAATTTAACCGGATAATCGTCATAAGAGCGAAAGGGAATTTTAGATGGGCAATTATTTTGATCGGTCAATTAAAAGAATAAGCGGATGCGTTAATAACGCATTCCATTGTCTAAATCTACATTGAAATTAGTAAATAGTAAAAAACATTTAAATATAACTCAAAAATTTTCCGGCAAATTAAATGATTGATTAAGAATTTCTACGAGTAACATTCAAGAATCTTTTCGTGTCCGTTCCTGCTTTTCGCCCTCACTTATCGAAGTGAATTGAAAGGTGTTCCGAACTCGGGCTGTTATTTTTGAGTTTCGACAAGTTTTCGGGCGAGATCATGGGTAAGAATTTATTTCGTAACTGCGATAACTCGATTTGATTATATAGTATTAATAAAATTAGTTCAATTAGCCTAGAAAGAGTGCGATTAAGTTGTGATGTGTTTATGTTGACAATTCGGAATGAAAGCAGAAGTCGAGGCCTAGTTGTAAGCCTAAATAAATAAACAGCTGATGATTGACATGTATGAAATAAAACTTAACTAGAATTAATAGATATAATTGAATATTTATAATATGTATAACGGTAGGTCATTTATGCTTCAATTGAGCTAATTTTTATGAACTGCCATAAAAAGCGGTTGAAAAAATAATTCAAAAATTTTTATTTTTAAAAATTTGAAAAAAAAAATTGAAAAATACAGATTTAATTATATTTCCCATTTCTTGATATTTTCAAGTAGAAGCCCGAGTTGAATATGATTACGATGCCGAAAACATGGACGAATTAACCCTTCGATCAGGTGAAATAATAACACACGTGGTTCAAAAAGAAGGAGGATGGTGGGAAGGAAAATTAAATGGAAAACATGGCGTATTTCCTGATAATTTTGTTAAGGTAAATATGAAATAAGATGCGATGAAATGCGGACATCAACTGTCATGTTTATTTTCGAGTTGTGACTCATTAAAGTACAAGTGAGGAAAATGTTTGCATTATTCATCACTTAGGGACAGGCCGATTTTTTTTTCACTGGGGTTTTGTAATATACACACAGGAAATAAAGTTTTAACTTCCTGTTTGATTTGGGGCTTGGATATAATAATCTTTATGCAATTTGTTTCGTTTTTAAATAGGTGCTTAATATCAAAGAGAAATCTTCAACATCTGATGGTAAAACAAATGGAATCTCGTTACGGAAAGGTGAAATTTTTAAATTAATTGACACTGATTTTCTGTGAAAAAAATAACAAAATGTGTAATTTAAAATTAGAGTATGATATTTTCTTTGGTAAATTATTTTTATAATTTTTTTATAAATAAAATTATAAAGAGTCTAATTATTATTTATTTATTTATTTATTTATTTGTTTATTTATCTTTTATTTTTGTTTTATATTTTGGTAGATAAAAAACGTAAATGTCGAGTTGTTTATAGCTACACTCCTGTAAATGAAGATGAACTGGAATTAGAAGTTGATAATACAATTGAAGTTATTGAAGAGGTCGAGGAAGGCTGGTGGAAAGGAGTGTTGAATGGCAGAGTGGGAGTTTTTCCCTCGAATTTCGTTGAAGAGGTGAATGAAAGGACAGCGAGTGTACCTACAACTAAAACCAGCAAGGATGGTAATATCTTTTGTTCGAATTTAATTTTATTAATTAAAAATAATTGAATTATAAGGTTCAGAAGAAATTAAACCAAAGCCAATACGTGGGGTTGGTTTAGGTAATATATTTCAAGATGAAATAATTCGTCTGAAACCAACTCAAGATTCACCTCCCGACAGAAAGGTTATATTTTTTTAAATAATTTTTTAAATAAAACTGATTTAAACTGTGGCATGAATTTTTTATTTTAGTTGAGTACATCTCCCATTCAGAAAAAGCAATCAACTATCATTTACTCATGTGAAGCTCCAACATTACCACCAAAACCAGGTATAAACTAGATTCTAGATTCTAGATTCTTTTTTTTAAAGAGTGAAGGAACTGTTTTTTAATATTTTATTTTTAATTATTAAATTATTAAATAAAAACTTGAGGTTAATTGTTTATATTTATGAAATCTACTCATTAGGCCTCAATTCTAACTGCCAGAAATATAATTGAAAAGAAATGTTATTAGTGGCGTAACTATGCAAATATAGTCAATGAGTTGAAAGTTGGGGTCTTTGTGTGCTAAGAATTTGGATATTGATCTTTTTGACTGATCACAAATGAGTAGGCATATCTCTAAAAATGCATATGGTATTTTCTGAAGGTGAAAAATTAATCCTAAAGCAAATTATTTAACCAGATTATGAAATTCACCAATCAGTGGTACATTTAAATTTTTTTAGTATTTTTCTGGTTTTTCAGTTAAAATACAGAATTGATCACGTTTGTACAAATTAATTTTTTAGACATGTTAATTTTTTGCTCGATTTTTACCTGATTTTCAGTTGAAAAAAAAAATCCAAAAACTCAACATGGCGGTAAATACAGAATAAAAATTATAAAACATTTTCTTTTATTCTTTAATATAATTTTTATAGTTTTGTCCAATTTTTTTTTTTGTTTTTTAAAAAAAATATCAAAAAAAAATTTTTATTTTTTTATTTTAATTATTATTTAAAATTTTTATCATTTGATAATTAACCATTTTTACCCCTGCACCTTAGAATCCCTCTTTGTAACTTCTCCCCGGTTCTCAAGAACCAACCTGAAACGCTGTCTGCTGCGTACGGCCCCCCGAACCACCCCCAAGTATAGCGCGGGAAGTCCCAGTCCCTTGACCAACAAAGATCCTCTAGCTTCTTCAATTATTTACAAGTCTCACTCTATGGACCTCGACTCGGATGATCCTAGTCAACCAAGTTTTTTACAAAATTCCATCAACAGCTCATCCGAACTAGATCTCCGCTTACCCCTACATCTACTTGATTTAGCCAGTCCACCAATCGACGAAAGTTTATGCAAATGGAAATTTTTAGACTCAGATACAAGTTCATCTGATGATGAGATAATTCTACAAGCTCGTGGAGTTGTAGAAGAAATTGAAAAATGTGTAAAAACAGGATTCGGAAGCGATTCGTCAGACGATGCGAGAACATCGAATTGGTTTAATAACCCTAATGGCGACCATACGAGCGCTCAGAATTTCTATTGTTACCGAACCGAAGTTTTATCGCAATTAGAAGCAAACGCTAAGTTGAATAGTAATAGAAAGAAGATGAAACCAAATGAAGGTTGCTTTCAAGTTATCTATTACCCGGATTTAACAGATAAAGAGAACGAAAATAATTTACCGAAATCGAAGGACAAAGAATCTCCTGAGCATTCCGCAGCACACAAAATCCACGAACGTTTTCTGGCCCGTAGTTTATGCACGCCGCCATTTTATAATTCCGATTATGTCTCGACATCATTGAGTTGCATGAAAAGCTACGAGGAGGAAAACGAATCGCAAGGAATTGACAGCGAAACAACTTCGAGTAAACTAGTTAAAAGTTTACCATTACAAACCGATACAGTTGTACATAAAGTAACGTGTTCGCTTCAACCCCATTTCAACAATGACTATCTACCGATTGAAGTACAAATTATCCATACAGTAAAGAAGGTAACAACAAGTAGGGATGATAGATACTCGAAAATACGCAGTACTTCTCGATATCGATCAATAGATGATGATGATGAAATAACGAATGAGATGTGCATTGAAAATATAAAAGCAGCTGCCTTGTTGGAAGGTGATTCTGTACACACGGAAGGATCAAATGATTTTGCATCGTTGATAACTGAAATTCAAAGGCACATCGAAGTAAAAATGAATAAGTTACATCGACATTACGTGAGAAGGAAGAGGGGTCATGTCTACGAACCTTCATTAGAAGCAGCTTTGAATGATTTATACGGTAGTGATAGCGGGAGCCGGAGAGGGAGTGAGAGTAGGAGTGTTAGTGATAGTGACTTCACTTCAAGCAGCTCTTGTCATAGCGCTATCCCACAAATTGTTAAGCCTACTGTATCATGTCCAGTACCACTACAAACTTATTCATATTATCAGGATGAGTTTCGTTGTCAGTCGGGTATTTGCGCAAGAACCGCAGTCCGAGCTGTGAGTTTAACTTCTAGACTTACATTGAAAAATGTGGCGAGTACCATCGACTCGACCTCGCCTGAAATGTTAGGTTTAGCGAATGAGTTTGCATCTACGCAAGAATTTAGCCCGTGTTCGTGCAGATCACCAGTTCAGAGCGTTTTCACGAATGAAATGTTACTACCTTCTAGTTCATTTGAAACTAATGGGCAAGAATCAGCTTGGAATAAAGCAGTTCAGCGATCAAATTATCCAGTTTATTCTTGGGGTATTGATGAGTCGCCATCTTGTATTGCGTATCATAGCACTTATATATCAAGTTATGAAGATGAAATGAAATTGCTTAGTTTGTTTGCTAATGATACCTATACACCGAGAAGACGTCCGGTTTTTGGTACCGTTCTCACGAATGAAGAAATGAAGAGACACACGTTGATTTCATCGTTAACATCTGATAATTTCTACACGAATAATATCGATACGGTATTTGAAAGTGATTGGGTAAAAAGAACTGAATGTGGTAACAGAAGAAGATCGATGAGCGATTCTGAGTTACTTAATGGAAGATTTCTATGTGGCGAAAATGATGTTGCAGTTTTGATTGGTTTAGAACAACCACAGTCATCGTTTCGAATGGAATCTGGTGCTGATTCGAAAAGACAAAAGGATAAGGGAGGTAGTAGAAGTGGAGGAACACTTTCAAAAGGAAATACAAGCAAAAATGCTCCAAAAAGTGGAGTAAAAAAGGGTAAAAAAGGAAAAAAATATGATTCAATAACTGACGAGTCTGGAAATAGCGAGAAGAAGAAAAAGAAAGGAGATAATAAGGGCGACGAATCAACACCGGAAGCTGGTTGTTGTGGGAAAAAGAAAAAAGTGAAGAAAAAGAAACCGGTTAGAAGTCAAGATAAAGAAAAGAAAAATCAAATATCAACAAGCGATTCAGAATTATGCCAACAAGAAAAGAAAAAAACACCTGATCCACGGCGAAGTAAAGAGAAAAAAGATCACACTTTCGCAAGTGATTCAGAATCTCGACACCGTGTGCGTCCCAAGAGAAACCAATCTGATTCAAGTTCGATTGAAGAAGATGAGAAAATAAAACGTAATACAAGACCTGATGGTCGGAGGATGCAAAGTAATAGAGATGGAACACTGTATGACGATCAGAGAATAGATGATCGAAGGATGATGGACCGCAGAATGGGTAATCATAGAGGGGATGATCCAAGAGTGGATGATCGAAGACTATTTGATCGGAAAAATGACGACCAAATGTATGAGGAAGTTAGAAGACCTGGAGAATTACCAGCTAAATCTCGACGTAGGAAAATAACACCAGGTGGTCATACGTTCGGTTACTCAGAGGATTATCAGGGTCCTGTATATGTGGGTATGCCTCCTGGTTATACAGGGGATCGTCAACATATTCACCCACAACATGGTCGTACAAATGCTACTGGTTATTTAGTTCCTTATGGCTATGATGGCAGAAAAGCGGCTTACAATGAAAATTATGGGGGAGAACCTGGTAGCATTCTTTATAAATCAGTTTATACTCCAGATGGCACACTGTTGAATGCTGATTCATCTCAGGTGACGACATTACAAGTTCAGGATCAGATTGCAGATCAAAATATTTCTTTTTTGGAACCAGTGAAATCAAATAATATTAATAATGATAATAATAATATTAATAATGATAATAATAATAATAGTAATAATATTAATAATAATAATAATAATAATATTAATAATAATAATAAAAATAATAATAATAATAAAAATATTAATAATAATAAAAATATTAATAATAAAGCAAAATCACCTGGTACTAAACCGCCTGGTACTAAATCACCTGGAACTAAATCACCTGGTACTAGAAATCCAGAACAACAACCAGAGACAACAGTTGCTGCAACTGAAACAGTAACTGAACCAACAACAACTGAAGCAACAGCTACTGAATCAGTGTTGACTGAAGCTGTTGGAACAACAACACCACCAGCTGTTACACAAGATGTTGGATCTCAAGTACAACCAGAATTGGAAGAGGCTATGACAGTTGAGGAAAAATCTGAGAAATTAAAGGGTTTGAAGAATTCAAAGACATCAAAAACATCAAAAACATCAAAAGAGACTGAACCTTCAATTAGGTCTGAGGGATGTCAAGTCCCACCAGTTACGATATCCCCTTCTAAAAAAGCATTAACAGAAACTGAGAGTAAAAAGGAAGAACCAGCCATTGTCCGTGCATGTGAAGAAGATTACAGAATTTGTGACTGTAATCCTTGTGTACAAGTTTGTCAAGAAAATACTGTTCCAGAATGCGTGTTTGATGAAGATGAATTAGCTGAGCTTAGAAATCTTAAAAAGCTGAGAGATGAGAAACTGAAAGCTCGGAAATCAGTTAAATCCAAATTGAGTTTTCAAGATCATTTGAAAAATAGAGAAAAAGAGATGGTTGAAAACAGTTATGAAGAAAGTGATCCTCAATGGCATGCACAGGAAGACCAAGAACTGGTTTGGCAGCTTGAAAAACATAAACAAGCACAGTGGAAGAAACAACAGAGAAGTAAAAGTCCATCTATGTTCACTATACAGGGTGTTCGTAATAGACTATTTCCACCACCACCGGAAAAGGACATTTTGAATTTTCGAAGCAGATCAAATGTGCAGCAAGGTAACAGTAGCCAGAAAAGTATTAAACAACCTAAAGAACGTTCGAGTTATCCAGATCCAAGGGAAGAATGGATGAAAAAATGTAAAGGGAAACCGAAAAAAGAGAAGAGGAACAAGGATCAAATAAGCTTAAATTCGGATGAATGGGAAATAACTTTAAGTAAAGGTAGATCATCGTGTACTCAGAAAACTGACTGTGAACAAGGAGAAAAGAGTTTTAAAACAGGAAAAAAGGGGAAAGGATTATTGCAAAAAGAAAATGCGCTTTCACGACAAGAGTCTGTTGATTCGTGGATGGATAAAAGACCAAAGGTTCGAAAAAAATGGCAGCATAAAAGACAAGAATCTGCTATTACATCATCAAAGTCGTTTGATGAGAGTGAGGATAGTTGGCAGTCTGATGAGAATGAATTTGATGACGAGTATGTTATGACTGATGAAGAAACGTTTTATGAGCCACCAATTGCGAGAACTGTTTCATATAATAGAGATGATAGTGTAGGAAGTTGTAGTGATGACGAACCATGTTTGAAAAGTAAAAAAAATGCTAGAAAAAAATACCAGTTTAAGGAAAATAGTGATGAAATTACAAGACGTCCTCCACCTTGTCCACCTGGTTTGATACGTTGGTTTAAAATTGATAAGCAAAAGCATCAGTTAAGAGAGGACAAACAACTGCCAGGTAAAAATAGGAAGTCTTCTGAAGACAGACGGAGAAATAGACAGGTATCTGAAGATAGACACAGACAAGAATGTGAAGATAGGCATAGACTTGTGTCAGAAAGTAGTCACATAATGAAACATTTACCTAAGTTAAAGTCAAAATCAGATAGGAGAAGAAAAGTGAATGCAGATGCCAAGGAAGAAAAGGATTCTAATGTTAAAATAAAGATTTATAAAAGTGAAATTGAATTGTATTCACCAAGTGAAATTTATGTCAAACAAAGTTTTGATGGTCACAAAAGTAAAAAAGAGTGCAAAGAAAAGAAAGGTAGTAAACCATACATTTTAGAAGAAAAACAAGATGAACCAAAATTGAGATACCTTGGTGATGATGTTGATTGGTGTCCTCATGATGAAAATGACCAAAGAGCAGGGGAAGAAAAAAGCAAAGGACAGAATTATTATGTATGTCCAACATCTATGCCTCATCAATGCAGAATGGTCAAATCATATCCATTATCCAACATTGATGCTCGCCCATTGACTTATTTTGAGGAAACACCAATGATGACTTGTGATGAAAACGAACTTAGTTGTTGTTCTATGGTTTCTCTCACAAATTATGAAATATGTTGTGTACAAGAACCACAACTAAGTCCACAGGTATGTACTGAGCATATACCAATCTTTGTTGCTCAACAAAAACCACAATATCTACATCAAGATTTTCTGGATGAAGATTACTTAAGACCATCTAGAGAGTTGCATAATAAGAATCATGACATGATGGATGTGTGTGGATATTGCAGGAAATATGTGTCATCATCTACAGGAGTTCTTCCACCTGATGGTGGAAGTGGAAGTTATTTTAGTCGGTCAGTTAATCCTATGGATACTGAAACTGATTCTTCTGATAGTTATATTCCATGTCCAATTTGCGAGTTTCAAAGAAAGGGTGCTTGTGTTAAGCGCAAACCTCCTGCTCGAGGTTCTGTCAAGATTGAAGTAGCTGATGACGTTGCACGTGTTCCTTGTAAACATGATGTTACTGACGTACGTGAATACAAATGTGTGAATTCTGAATGGGATGATGGAAAGCACCTTTTAAAAAGTTGTTCTCTTACTGGATTACCACCAACTAGCTTACATAGAGAAAAAGAACTGATGATATGTAATGAGAGCAGAGAAGATGTAGAAGATAGAGTAAAGTGGAAACCAAAAACTCCAAAACGAACTCTGCAATGGGAGGAAAGTAAAACCACTTTCTCATCTGATGATCAATCGCGAGAAAGACCAAGAGTAGTTAAACAATCAATGAAACGAGAAAGAGGATTATCTCGTCTAAAAAAAAACTTCGACAAATGTTTACCGAACGACAATCTTCAGGAAGTAGCTCTAGCTTGTCAGGAGGTTCAGGGAAAAAAAGAAAAAAGAAAAGAGGAAAATCAAAACCAAGAAGGAAATAATAGTGTTTTAACTAGAAATGGTGATTTAAAGGAAAAAACTGTACTTGTATTGTGTCCACTTACTTCAGATCATAAGTCAATTTGTTTGTCTACATCTGATGGTCATCTTAGACTTGGTCTTGTAGAAAAAGAGGTGAGAGGTGATGATGGAAAGTCTCATTTGCTATCAGTACCGGTGAAGGATGTAAGTGTTTCTACTATAGGTAGTCATGTGACATTTACAGAATCAAGTCAACAAACACAAGCTGCTTCAACTCGATCATTTTTCACTTCACCAGCAGGTAAATCCAAATCTCCCATTCGTGGTATTTTGAGTTCTGCAGTGCGACCTCCTACTCCTCGTTGGAGAAATTCGTTTGAAAAAGTCAACTGGAAATGTCGTTCTGAAGACACTGGGATTGAGTCATCCTCAGCATCTGAGAAATTCGACACAGAAAAGAATTTTACAAGTTCACCAATAAAGAAACAAACTTATGTTGTTATTAATCAAAGCGCATCTTCTGCAGAGTCATTGGAAGATGATATGGAAATTTACCAAAATACAGATGAGTTGCAACCAATTCCTAAAAAAAGAAGCTTGCCTCGGATGGGAATATCTAGTATTAAAAGTAATGAAAATGTTTATGATTCACCAGTAGTTGCAAAAAAAACAGAGAAAAGTCATCAATTACGTGTAAAAGTGACATCTAATAAATTTTCTAATGATTCGGAATCAACTCCTAAAGTTACAATTAGGTTTCCACAACATCCAGCAGATGTTGAAGGAGAAGAATGCCCAAAAAATGAACAAAAAAGACGCTGTCCTCCTAGACCAAAAGTAAGAAGTTTTGGTCAGGCAAAACGAAGATTAGTTTTATCTCCAAAACCTTCTGCCGTGCCTACAACCATTGATGATTTGGAGAGTTTTAGCGATGATTGTCAGCAAAGTGAGTGTATTTCAATTTGTACGAATAAACCATCAGCTCAACCTAGAAAAACACCATGTACTGAATGTACTGACACAGGTCAGGTGCAAAGTATGGCAGTTTGTTCGGAAAACTTTTTACCTCATTTCAATACAGAATCAAGAGACATTGGCACTGTTTCATATGTAGACAGTTCGACAACCCCTGATGAGAGCATTGCTCATAAAACTCATTTGTGTATCGATAGTTATAAAGTGCAGCCTTATCTAGAGGAAGATAATGTTTCACATCAAAACGTATCACCAAGACAAAAAATGCTTATGAAAATTAAAAAGCTATTGCCAAAATGTGATTTCTTAACATCTCACAATCAACAAGCAAAACCACCTTGTTATTATCGCAATGTTACAGACTCTATGCAATCTTTTAAAAATACATTGCCTTACAATGAATATAATGTACAGACTAAAGTATTAGCTTGTGATGAATATGACATGAAGTTAAAAGCATTATCTTGTGATGAAGGTGATATCCAGTCTTCTTATGATGAGTATGATTTTGCGTCTAAAGAATTATTTTGTGATGAATATGATATGCAGAATAAAGTATTACCACGCAACAATTGTGATATTCAACCTAAAACATTACCTTGTAATGAATATAATGCACCAACTTGCTCTAGAGAAGTACCACCTTGCCCTAGAAAAGTACCACCTTGCCCTAGAAAAGTATCACCTTGTCCTAGAGAAGTATCACCTTGTCCTAGAGAAGTATCACCTTGTCCTAGAGAAGTATCACCTTGT
>JAQFZN010000334.1:0-34263 GCA_034687075.1 Geophilus carpophagus
TTTTTTTCAATTTTTTCCAATTTTTTTCAATTTTTTCCAATTTTTTTCAATTTTTTCCAATTTTTTTCAATTTTTTCCAATTTTTTTCAATTTTTTCAATTTTTTTCAATTTTTTTGATTTAGTGAAAACCACAAACTGAATACATTTTATACAAAGATTGTTTTATTTAAAATAAAATGATACACAAACATAATTAAAAAATAAAAAAATGATGGATTACTTTCAAACACTAACAAATTTTCGTACAATCAACTCCAAATCCAGCACATACACATTGTTTACACGATGAACTCAATTCTTTTACTACTTCACCCATGTTATAATATTTACCATAGATATCACAACCTGCAAATATCAAATAAAATATTATTAATTTTCATTTTTAACTTTATATTTATAATTTATAATTTATAATTACCTTTAACTTGTAATATAAAAGGATTATAAATTCCAGAAGCATCATTTTCAGGCATAACTCCTTGATCAGTTGGCTTTGCTTCATTTAAATTATCATTTAACAGAACTGATTGATTTGTTTCAAAATTGGTTTCAGAATTTGAATTTGAATTTGAATTTAAATTTGACTCCTGAAGAGCTTCATAATTGTAAGAATCACTCAATGGAAAATAAGAATAATTATTCAAATCCACCATTGGTGGTATTTGTGTTGTTAATGGTTCACTTTTCTCAGTTGTCTCTTTTGGTCCAAACAAATTTAACAAATCCCATATACTAACAGTGGTGGTTTCTTCAGTAAAAGAATTTCTTGTTGTAAAGTTGACTGGGCCATCACTTGATATTGAATGACTATGACTTATATTAGTGACATCATCAAATAATTTTCTATTGTCCTCTAATTTCTCTTCTTTTTCAAATAAACTTAAATTCGCATTATCTAATGCAGACATAGTAGACGTTATTGAGTTTTCTGTAGTACTCTTAGTGCCATGTCTTAAAAGTAGTGTAGTAGCTTCTTTAGTGATTGATTCTGTAGTTTTAACATTAGGTGTAGTATCTCTAGATTTTTCTTCAACTTCTGATGAATTGTGAATATGAGATAAAATTAGTTTGAGGATTGGTTCTGTTGTTGTCGTTGGTTTATTAGTGATCAGCTCTTGTCTAACCCATTGATCATCAATATGATCTAATGTTATTGGATGTATCTCTTCCTTTGGTTGACCAATGAGAAACATATTACCTGTAAATGAATCAATAAAAAATATGTAATTTAATAAATGTGTAAGTTAAATCTATTTGAAAAATAATGTGATAAATTGTGGCTGCATTGTATTTAAAATTGCTGAGTTTAGCACCAGGCTTCTCAAGTCACAAAAGGGTTGGCTGAAATTAAATGGCACAATGGCGGTTTTGCCTCTAAAACCGGACCTGGTAACCTGTTTAAACCTACATACAATAAATTTTAAGGCAATAATATTACCTGTAGCATTAGGTAAACGCATTTGCATAGCAGCAGTACTTAGAGGTTGATTTACAAACTGGTCATTTGTGAAACCACTAATATCTGCTGGTTTGATTTCTTCACTAACAGATTTCAAGGGTAACCATCCATTGGACTCTGGAGTAACCAAACGTTGAGGCATTGGTGTAGGTGAAGTAACAGAAATGTGAGATTGATTGTTTGTGTTTGATTTCTTTGCACCACCAAGTCCAGAAAATCCAAACAAAGATAGAAGACCTAGTAAAGAAGATGATGATGATTCATCTGCTTCTTCAGAATCAACAGAACTTTTACTGGAAGACCATCTAGAAGTGCTTGACATATTGTTATTGTACAATTGTGGTTCTTCATGTCTGATTGGAATCCATCTTGATAAATAAGAATCAGTTTTTTTGGAATCTGATCTTGGACTTGTTTCTAAATGACTTCTAGAGATTATACCAAGTGGATCATTTTTCAAAGTTTTGTTAATATCATTGGAAGCTGTTGTGATTTCTTGATACAGAGTGTCTAAAAAAGTAACTTTATTTTTTTCAGATCCTGTACTCATTCCTTGCCAAGTTTTGTTCATTGCAGCCACCATATTAGACTGTTGTTGTTGCTGCTGCTGTTGTTGTTGTTGTTGTTGTTGTTGTTCTTTAAGAACTGCATCTTCAGGAAGAAATGGAATAACCTGAAAAGCTGGCGAGTCTTCTGATATAGGAAAATCAATCTACAATAAACAAGAAGTTATTATGAATAATAAAAATAATTAACCAATCAACTACAATACAGTTCAATCAAAAGTTATTGCTTAGTTTCTACTTTGTAATAAAACAATTTTTTTGCTGTATAAAATTCTCAGAGCAAAAAACTCAAGCATAACAATAGTCTTAAACTAAATTTAGTTAAAGCTTTACCCCATCAATTACAGAAGAATCTTCACTTCTGGATGTCTGTACATCATCATCTTCTTGTTCAATCAAAAGTCTAGTTATTCCTCTTCCTTCATGAGAAGGTAACTTTTGAATAGTGGCAGTACCAGTTTTAGAAAACCTTGCTGCTGGATCAGCAGCTGGATGGCCTTCTGGAACAAGTCTTGAAGTCCAATTAACCCCAGCCTGTGGCTTTTGTTGACTAACTTGAAAATTTAAACCAACTCTCTTCAAAAATATAGTTTTAGATTCAGAGCCATCATCAGATAATGTTGTTGGGAGTTCTGTTTCAATATCAAAAACCAAAGTTTCATTTGTAGTACTAATGTCAGTTGCATTTGATTCAATAGTTTCATTAACTTTAACAAATGTTCTTATTGTTGGTTCAGTTTCACTCTTTGTTGAACTTTCTGTTGTCATTGTAGTTACTGTTGATGTTGATGTCTTAGGACTAGAAGTTGTAGGAATAGCTGTAGTAGTTTTCAATACTTTTTTACTGGAACTTTCTGTTTCAATACTTTGCATTGCAATCTTTTCAGTTGTTGACTTAACCTTATCCTCCACCATCTTTTTATTAGTAGTACTTGATGCTGCTGCAGTAGTGGTAGCAGCAGTACGAGATGTTGTTATTGTTGAAATATTTCTTATATCTAAATCAACTCCCCTATTTGCTGCAAATTTATTCTCCTTTTCAGTTACAGCAGACTTTTCTTCAACTTGTTCAACTTCAGTGTTTGCATGACTTTCTTCTTTGAAATAATCATAAACATTTGCAGCTAAAGCTGGCCATTCAATACCAAAAGCTGATTCTTCATGAAAATCATCATAGCCATCATTATATGATTCCCCAGCATCTAATACATGATACCCTTCATAATGAGGTTCTGGAGATCCATCTGTACTATACTTAGTAACATCAGAATTTGTAGATATCTTTGAATAAACTTGAGTAAATTCCTCAGTTTTCATAGTTAAAGGTGATGTTGTTTCAGGAATAGCTCTTTTAGTTGTGGATTTAAAAGATCTTGTTGCAGCATGTGTACTCAACTCATCTGTTACATCTTTACTAGAAACTGTTGTCTTCTTTCTTCTTCTTGCACTTGCTGCACTTGTAACTGGTACAGAAGTTTCTACAGTAATTGTTGTCTTTCTTCTTGGTTTATAAGATGTCTTTACTTTTGGAGTTGCAGTTGATTTAGTTACTTCTTTGGTTAGATCATAAACAGTATAATCAGATGACAAATCATCATCTTTTGATGTCGCTGGAGTTGTACTACTTCTCTGTCTTTTGGAGAACAATATTCTTCTGTTATTACCTCTTGGAGGGAAGTATAGCATTGATGTAGCTGATCTGGTTGGCTTTTTAGATCCAGAATTACTTTTATCTTGCCTATTGTTTACATCATCTTTAAATTCTGATGGGAATTTAGAAGTCAGTCTCATTAAATGTATTTGATCGTCTTTAATTTGATGACTACGACTTTCCATTGGTGCTTCATGACCAGCTGGAGTTCTTTTAACTAAGTGATAATTCTCACTTAATTGATCATATGGAAAATCAATTACTCTGTCATTTCCTCTTATTTTACTACTCATAACTGTAGTGTCGTATACAGGATCTGATAATTCGCTATGTGTTGAGTTGAAGTCTAAATCTATTAAAAATAAACAAAATATTTTTAAAAATTTTCTAATTTTTTTTAAAGACAGAAGTGCAAGTTATGCGTTTTACCACACTCATATTCAAGTGGACAGCAGAACCCTTTCTGTCTAATGGGTGTGCATCCTTCAACAGGTGGTGCACATTCTTGAGTTGTGCACTTCACAGTTCCTCGAACACAAAAGCAGCTTCTGCAAGGGTCGTGAGTAGCAATTCTAGTACCATCTTGATAACGTTGTGATTTCCAGAAACAAACTACAAAGAATATAATCAAATAAAAATTTGATTTTTATGTACAGTGAAAACCTGTTGCTAGTATCAAAACAAGATAACTAATAATTTTTGCAATATTGTTTTTGGTAATACTAACTCCAACTATTTAGATTGGACAGTACATAATTTTAAAATTTAATTTATCATTACACTACTAACCTTTTCGAGTAATTGTAGGTTTAGTTACATATCCCTCACTAATTGTCGTGTCTAATAAACCTAAATATCAAATTTAATTTTTTTTAAATAAATTTAAACAATTAATAAAATATATTATTTTAATTCTTACTACAATCATAATGTGTTGGACAACAAGCATGCTGATGATTATATTGTGGTTGGCAACCAGTTATATTCAGATGGCATTTAGGCCTAATGCATCTCACGTTTCCTTTCAAACAATAACAATTGGTACAATGGAATGTTGATGGCAAAGCTGATCCATCGGCAAAAAAAGATTCATCTACTTTGCATCCACCTAAAAACAAAATAAATTATCAACATTAATAAATATTTTTTAAAATTTTTTTTTAATAGTCCATTAACCTTTATTTGTCCTTGTGTCAATAGATGAAGATGTTTTAGTGATTTCTGGTGCATAAAAAGAGTCATCCTTTCTTCCAACTTGATTTGTGTGAATGAATTTGCCAAAGCCACTTGATGTGATGTTTGTAGAATCTATTGAAAAAAATTAATCGAACTGTCAAACTTGAATGTAATTACTTCCTGAAGTACGGCTCAGGGGAGGAAATATGCCCAATCATGAACAACTATTAAGGGAATCTGCTTTTACTATTATACTGCAGTTGAAGTTCTGTACAAAAATACGACTTCAAGTCAAATCTCGTTAATCCTAGCTTTATTTGAGTTAAAACTTAAAATTATCAATTAAGGTATAAGAGTTTTTATTCCCTTTCGAGTTCCGTATTAAAGAGTTTTTTACGGAAGCATCATGTAGACATTCTGTATTATTTTTTAAATTTTGTTTTTGTGTAAGACAGCTTTTTTCACATACTTTATGTATTCAATGTTATAAACCTGCTATTTATATAAAAATAATTTGTTTTATAATATTTATGCAATTTTTTTTTTAAAATAAAGTTTTAAAAGTTACAAGAGAAAAGTCGATGTTTAAGGAGATTTCCGTAGAATCGATTCGCATTTTTACGGTTACAAATTTATAATTTTCATATGATATGGTGTAAACATTTTAATGCAATGAAGTTTCATAAAATATTTTATTCTCATTTAAATTTTTGATTTATTTTTATAATATAATAATTCAATATTTAACTGAAATACAAACACAGGAAAATAAAATTCAAAAATCATTATACTAACCACAAGTGATTCGCGGGCAACATTTTTCAGGTATCTTCTCAATTCTACACCCTTTTCTCGTAATATCAGGCAAAGTTGGACACATTCGTAAATGACAAACTAATTGTCCTGTATTACAAGAACAAGTTAAACACGGCTCATCCATCTTCACCGAAGATCCATGCGAATATACTTTCTTCGCGTAGGTACATGACTGAGCATCTATTAATCAAAATTTTTTTATTTTTCATTTTCAGATTGAGAAATGTTAAATAATCCTGTTCATAACTTAAGATACCATAATTGAATCCCACCCCTGTTCATTCACCTCCTAAATGGTCAACGCCTAATTTTCCTAATGATCTTAACCTCACTCAACAATCATTATAAGTTAATGTTAAATTTTTTGATGCAAGAAAAATTAAAATAAAAAAATTTAAAAAATTTAAAATTTACAATGATAATGTCAATCATTATTTATTTACTTGGTCTCCTATATAAATATTAGGTCAAGGCCAGGAAAAGAATAAGATTTTCTTCAATACACCTACATAAAAACCTTGTTTTGATTTATAAATTATCCCTTGTCAATTTCCAAACAAGTAAATTCTTAAATTTCAATAAAAAATTGTAAAAAATAGAAAAAAATGGAAAATTTTATGTATAAAACACTTTCACAACAGATTTTTTTAGTAGGTACTGGCAACTAAAGGGTTAGTGGCACCAATTATTTTTTTTCTTCATTTTTTCTAACCTTTGCCTTTTCCCCTTTTTTCAGTGAAGGATAATCAGCCAAGCAAAATAGAAATTTATGTCTCTACCACCAGGTGCATGTAATTAACTCACCCGTTGCTTCTGCTAATGTAAAAACCAGCCAGGATACCATACACAATAAAACCCACTCTGTGTGTGACATCATTCTTAAAGAAATGGAAAAGAATTAAATGACTAGAAATTAGAAATTTAAATTTATATTTTAAATTTAAATTTAAATATAATAATAAATTCATTCATTATTTGCTTCATTTATTTTATTTTACTGAAAGAAATCTCGTAAAGATCTTTAATCATCAATTTAATGATATCAAAAATGATAAATAATTCAATTTAAATTTTAACTGATAAAATCAATGATTAATGGATTTCATAGTAGGAAGCAATTAATTTCTAAAGTTATTATAAGTTCCATTCATCATTTTAAAATATAAATAAACAATTGGTGATGATAAAAGTCAAAAATTAAAATTTCTTGAATAAAAAAATAAAAATATTTTTTTTTAAAAACATTTTTTCAAAAATTTAAAAATTTCAAAGATATTGTTAAAGGTAACATTTTTCAATTTTTCATCACAAATTTTTATTTTTAAATTTGATATATTTCAACAGTTGGTGAATTTTCTTGAAAATTTTCTTGAAAATTTCTTGAAAATTATAAAAAAATAGATAAAAAATGAAAATGAAAATAAAAATAAAAATAAATAAAACCAATTACAATACAAATGTAAGGAAAGAAAATTTAAATGAAAAAGCCAATATTATTAAAATTTAAAATTTTTTCTCTATATATCATTTAAAAAACATACCTGTGTATCTTCCCTGAGACTCTTGCGTGCTGCAGGTGGCTGGATCGAGTGAGTAGAGGGATTCACCAAAATGCTTTCGCCTCGGGCAACATCACAATGATGGAGTGTTTAGGCCATTCAACTTGACCATCATCAAAACTTCCCAAACCAATCATTACTTGCAGTCATATTAACGAGAAGAAATGTGTAAATTAATGCTATTCAGTATGAAAAATACTAAAATACACACTACATGTCTCCGCTAATAAAAGCTTCGTAACGGACATTATTTTAAATTATTGTCAATTGCTATTTCCAAAAAGAAATGTCATAAATAACAACTCTTTATAAGAATAAAATATAGTTACAGTCAATCTTGATGTATATATTGTCTTTTCTTGGGAATTGATCAAATCTGAAACATATTGCAAGGTCAGACACACTTGAAATAAGCCTAAAGGTGTCCAAGTTACCTCATAAAATTTAAATTTGTGTTATAGCTTTTTTCTCCCTTTAAACCTGATTTGTTTCTTGTTGTGTTAGCACAGATTTTATAAGAAAAAAATAGCAAAACATATATTTAAGTTTAAATTATAACAATATAATTTTTATATAGTTATAATGAGTTATATAAAAAATAAACTTTTTCTTTCTTTATTCTTTCAGGCATTCAGCCATATTAAAAAAAGGAAACACTTTCATCTTTCTATTTTTCAGGGGATTAAACCCAATAAAAAGATATTTCCCTTGTGAAAAACTTCTTCCTGTCATTAATGAGAGGAACAATAGGGATCTTGGTTATATACTGTTCCTTTATTCAACAGAAAGTTTTCATTATTGTCCATTTATTATCATTATTTGCTATGTATGTATTCACATTAAAAATACACATTAATTAAGTTTCATTTTTAATATTTATTTTTAAAATTTAAATAAACTGTTAAAAATACTCTTAAAGATATCTTAGATATAGTACTCACAGTTTGGCATCAATGAAAAGTGAATAATCAAATATAAAAATCAACTTCCTGTTTGCATTTACATACTGCATATGAAGATGTGTTATAACACACACGTTAACATCCTTAATGGCATTCAGAGGAATAAAGATTGAAAATGAAGAAATAGATAAGTTGAAAGTGGCTTATATATATCTTATTGTTGTTCTATATTTCCGGCAGATTTTATACAACAATTCACTAGATTGCTCATCCACAATCACGAATTAACCTCATTTTCATATTTTATCCATTTCTAAAATTCTGAGCTGAATTATACGGAAATTCATGTTCTTATGTACTTTTGTAGTAAAATAGTAAAAATAAACAGTTGGAATGTGAATAATAGTTGTACATGTTGTGCAGAACATTTTAAAACATGTTTACATAAAAATTTATTTAATTTAGTTAATTTATTACGCAGAAAAATATTTTTGTTGACATGTTTTATTCATTTTATTGTATGGAAAATAGGCTTACTTTTGACTTTCAAAATTAATTTTTTTTATATAACCTAATCAATCAAACTGAATAATTTTTTTAAATAAATACTTAGATATGTTGTTGACAACATATATATAAATTTCATTCGTGTAGGCAAAGGCATTTTTTTAAAATCTATTTTATATTTTTTGTTTTTGTTTTAGTAAATTTTACATTTATTTATTTGCGCCACATTTGGTATAAAAATTAGAAATTCATGAAAAATCTTTTTGATATTAAGAGTTTTTGCTCATGAGAATTTTATTTTGTTAATAAATCAACAACATGACATGAAAAAATGTGTACAACGTGTGGAAATAAACAAAAAAATTTCAATTTCAATTGGATTCTATACGAGAAATAAAAGCCAGAGCAAAGCATTAACGCGTAACCAATTTAAAACATCTTTAGTTTGCATCTCCAAAATTATGAAATGTTTAAGAAGTCTGTTGAAACGAGGATTTTGACCTTGAGAAGATAATAGAGAAAAAGTTTTCGTACAATGACCTTGATACGAGTCATCGCAGCATTGAGATGTGAAAAATACACAGAAAAAAATCGACAACTGAAAAAAATGGCGCATTTTTTTGTTTCGGATTTTGATTTATCAGAACATTGATTTAATTCTTTAAAATGTAAATCAATTTGAAATTTAATCCTCACATGTTTAAATAGCTATTTAAATACAGCAGCAGAAATTATTATCAACATAATTCAGTATGGTGCTTGGAATAAAGGGGTCAGGAGTTATGACGCATACACATAGAGCTTGTTATTGTTTTGGATTCATCTGTAGTCAATTGCAGTAGATGTTTTATTGCTTTCAAGGGGTTAAAGTTGATTGAAATTCCTACTGAATCACTTTCCTTAACCAATTAAAGTGTTGAATTTGTACTGCTTTTAAATGTTAGAGTAATAGAGTAATATTTATTATTACTATAAATGTTTATTGTTTAAGTAATTGAATTTTTTCACAAGTGTTTGCAATTATCTGCAATTTTATAGAGTTGGCAGATCCATTTGCTTATGCCAAAAAATGCAGTAGATGGCGCTGGTGTTTTTTTAAGATTTTTGGAGTTTCCATTTCATAAAAAGGAAAAAAAATTGTTAAATTTAGAAAAGTCTGAAGAAAAATTGTAAAACTTAGAAAATTATTAACAAATTATAAAATATAATAAAAATAGTCTAAAATAAATTGCAGTTATTATACTATTAAAACACAAATGATTCATTTTATCCCAAATATAAAAGTTAAAAAATTAAATAAAAAACTATTTTTGATTTATTATAGTTTAAGTTCAGGAAAAGGAAGTCCAAAGATAGAAACAAACGGAACTACCAAAGGAAACGAATGCAATTTTTTTTTTTAAAAATTAAATAAAAACCAAATCAAACAGTTATAAGTTTTTAGAATTTATAAATTTTTATTTGTAATTAAAATTATATATGGCGATGATAAAATAAAATTTCTCACTAACTTAACAGACTTAATTATTTTTTTATTTACATAGAATCGCAATAGAAGCATGCAAGCATCTATACCAATTATTATTATTGAAAAATAGTTGATATAAATTGTTTGAGACATTATTTTGAATTTTTTAAAAAATAGCTCTTACTATAAATATAAAAGTAGTTACAGAATAAAATTTATGATTTAGAGAAAAATTTGAATAGTTAAAATTCTTATTTTTCAACATTTGTGAGCAAAAAGTGAAAAATTGTGTCACACTCAATTCGCAAGAATTACAATTACGTTATTATTACATTTATTTAAAATATTATTTGAAATATTTTAAAATAAAACTTCCAAATATTTGAAACAAAATAATTGCTTTAAAAATTAATTGCATCAACACATTAGCATGAAAGACATCAACAATGTTGAATTGTTGTTTTAATTGTTAAATTGTAATTTAATTCTGCGATTTGCGATAAGTCTCTTCCACATTTTGCCTAGTTTCGTTAAATGCTTTAGTTTTGACAAAGTCCACTGTTTTGTAAACTGTTGATGTTGATGTTCGTTCGGGAGATTTTGGTGTAAGAAGAAAATCTGATTCCAGATCTAAATCCAGGTACTGAATTTCAGATTCACGCCTATTTGTCATTGTTGCAAAGTTGAATACACACTGCTGTATCTGCAATAAAAATTTAATTATCATTATCTTTATTTTACCAAATATTAACTTCATATTAACCTTATAACCCATCTACAAGTTCTATACGTTTGTGTAAGAATTCTAATGTATTTCATTCACAAGTAAAATTCTTAAACACATTATTATTTTTTTGATCAATTTCTATTCAATTCTTTAATCGATTTTTACTCAATTTTTACTCGATATTGAATCGACACTAGTTACATTCTTTTGTATCGCTTGATACCCAGATTTCTAACCATAAATTAATGCTTAGTCAAGAGCAACTGTAGCAATATTTTTTTAAACAGAGATCTAGGCTTGAATAAGTCAATATATTTCAAAAACTAAAGGAAAATGTTAATATAGATGCAGCAAGCTCCACAGTACGTTACTATTTATAAATAAAAAACTTACACGGGGTTCCTCATTTGCCGAATTTCTACGACTTCCACCCGAACTAGATTGGTCATCATCTGAACTAGAATGCAATCTATTTCTGGTGTTGCTTGGCAATATCACTTGGCAGCTCGAACTAGTAGTAGTAGATGTAGTTGTAGTAGTAATAGTAGTAGTAACAATAGTTGGACTTGGTGAAGCACTAAAATAAAATTTCCAAAAAAAAAATTACCAAAAATTTTCAAAATAAATTCAATAAAGTTACCGTGGTTTACGAAAACTCCTTTTCATATTACTCGTCTTTATCCGACAAACCGGCGGATTATCTAAAATCAATTTATTTTGTTTATTCCCTAAAACAAAAAACAAAACTTATACCTAATTTAACCTAGCTTAACCTACAACAACTCACCTTCTTGTCTCTTTGGTTTTAACTCGCGATTCACGTGCGGAGGAACTAATCCTTCAATCGGACTCGGACTTTTCGCCGACGTATCTGTACTACTCGCACTACTACACGATCTACTAACAGCTCCCTGCCCAACTGAACCTTTTTTCGGCGGTTTCAAATCCCTGTGAACTGGTGGCAACAAACAACCACCACTCAAACTATTAGGCGAACTCAAATTTGTATAAATAGGCAATGGCGACTGAATTTCTCCCGCCATATCGGTATAAACTTCGGATTCACGTTTTTGTAAATCCATATTTAAATAGCTCTCACCAGCTAGCGCTCGACTATCATAGGTAAAAACATTATCCTGCATGTATCCAGCTGGAGCGTTACTGTACGCATGTCTTCTGGGTTGATTAGATGGCGGCGGCGGTTTTGCATTCAAATTATCATCTTGTAACGGTCGAGGGAAATCATACATTTCATCCAAACTGCCACTTTGAAAAGCATTTGGTAAAATAACAGTTTTTTTATTCAAATCACCATTTGGTATATCATAACTACTAGTGTGAGTTAGAGTTAAACTAGGTGCGGGTACTAATTTATTCGCACAATTTTGATAATTAGTCATTTCAACTAAATGTGCCGGTTTCGGGGGTCGTGGAGGTATGTGTTTTTCAGTTTCGTTATCCGAAACCGACTCTCGCCTTAGTGTGACGTTTTCGTAGATTTCGCAAGATGGCTTCCTACCAACATTTGAAAAATTTCTACTAATATGTACACGATCTATTTGATGATCCAGCATCTCGCGCACACTTGATGCACCGGGGTACGTTTCCCAGTTAACTTTTGGTGATGTGTGGGTATCACCGTCTAGTGATGTAAAAGTATGTGGCACATAAGCATGAAATGGCGGTGATTTATGCATATCTTCGAAATTTGAATCCGGTAGTGAATGAGTATCTTCAAGACCTGGTGGATGTACTAATCTGGGGTAATCGTAAAAGTCTCCCGACATCTTCCGATGTTTTAGGGATTTTGTGTGCGAAGGTATTGGAGGTATTTCGTCTAATGATTCTTTACACATGTAGCCGTATGTTATGGAGTTCAGAGTTGTGTTTTTGCCTGATACACATTCACTTATTGGTATGTACGGGCCTGTTGGTGAATCACGGCCATCTTCTATTACAGTTTCTTCATCGTTTGTGTTTAGGACTCCATTTGTTGTGTTGAAAGGTTGGTTCACCACTGTTAGTTGTATTGAGCCAGTGACTGGTGGTTGCTCTGTAGAAAAAGTATGAACATTATTAATTTATATTTTGTATTTTCAAGTTTGCTATAGGAAAAATTCGAATTCCCATACATATAGACATCATTCACAAGTGTACTAGGTATTCAAATTTTGTCATTTCGATTTATTTTCAAATTTAATCTCCTTTTGTCTTTTATTCATTTCAAATTTTGCGCTGTAGAAGGTGGCAGCCATTTTTTCTACTTAGTGCATATATTTCTAATAAACACTTCATTAATTTGTTTATGAATCTGTATTTTATTACCCATTTTGAAATTTATTAATAATTAGAAAATGAAATAATCTTTGAGTTTTTTTGTTTTATTTATCAACAAAATATTTATATTTAATAAAAAACAATAACTGAATTTTAATTAAAAGCATCATTAATTTAAATCAAGATTAAGTAGAAGTATCAATATGAAAAAATGAAAACAAAAAGCAAAAATAATCATCAATAAACAGGAAGAAGGGGGAACCTTAAAATTTTATAAACCCACGTGTTAAGGATTTAATGATTAAGAAATACAGTAATTGCCAAGCCTTAAAATTCCAAATATATATCAACTTAAAATAAAACATTAATTTCATTTAAGAGAAAAAAAGTTATCTGTATTATCCGACATTTTGACTACGCGACACATCTTCAGTAAAGATTAAAGGGGCACACAACCCAAAAATGATTTTTTTTCCTATTTAAAGAGGATATTTTTCTAATATTAAACATGTGAATATTTGTTTTTTAACATGTATAATAATAGAAATAAGTTAAAAAGTAATTCTTATTTCTGGTTTGCTGTTAGCTGTCTCAGCCAGTGTCGGCACCAATCAAAATAACGTTGATTTTTTGTAGAGGGGAACAAGCTCATGTAGCAGCAGAAGAGCCGATACAACCAGCGTTGTTATACTTGTTATGTTTGCTTTTGGCTGTTCCGTGTTATATTTTTTCTCCCTTTGTAAACTCACAACTTTAACCTTGCGCAAAGAAATAGTTCCAGAGTAACTGTTAAATAACAAATTACAAACAAGAAATATAGGGATTCATTTATTGCTATTATACATAATAAATACCATCCTTATAGTAGAAAATTAATCATTTTTGGGTTGTGTGCCCCTTTAAGTTTGATGATTTAGGTTCTACTGTACTCCAATATTTAAAAGTTTGCAATTGTCTACGTTATTTGAAAAAATAATTTAATGTTTACATCCCTTCTTACTATTGTAGATTACCAGGATAAAATTATCTAGATAATCCTTTATTTTTCACAAACGTCAGTCATGACATCATTTAATGAAAATTTTCCACTTTGATGCAGGAAAAACATGAAAACTTATTGTTCATCTGTTTTCAATTTTGATACATTTTTAAAACAAGAGATAAAATTTACAATAGTAAATCAGTCTGCAACAGGAAATTATTTTCAAGCCTATTATATAGCTTTAATACGATATCTATTTATTATTAATAATAAATTTATTCAACAAATAGAAATAAAGTGCCCATTATTTTAATTCAATCATCATAAAAATTACGAGTAAATGAAATTGCATCACATTCACCTTTTATAGCATATAAATACCTAATCACCAATCAAATTATAAGTGCACTTGCACTTTAAAGTATCCAAATTTTGTATTTGAATAAATAAAACCTAATAAATTTCTTTTAAAGCAAATATTTATTTAATTATAAAGAATTTAACAAAAATTTGTAAAAATTCTTTATTTTTACATTTACCAACAGCAAAATGCTCAATTTTTCATCATACTAATCATAATTACCTTCAATTACAGTGAAAATTCGATATAAACAACAAATGAGTGTTTATAATCTAATTTTTACCGTAATTTTTACTTTACATCCAAATTACCTTCTTCCGAATCAATTTTCAATCCACAAACTTGACAAATACATTCGACCCATTTGTTCATCTCCGATTCAGTTTCAGCAACCAATAAATAAATTCGCTTTGGTGTTCGTATATCAAACATAAACTGATAATTCCATTTCCTGCTTTCAAATGTTAATCCAGCATCAACCTAAATTTAAAAAAAAAATTAAAAAAATTAATTTTCTAATTATTAACAACTTTCAAAAAAAATTAGCTCTACATAATCACATTCCTATCATTACATTAAAAACCGTTAACGTTACTTTGTTGCAATAAGTACATTGATAACATCAAATACTTGGAATTATTATTATCAGTAAATACCTGACAAAAAAAAATATTTTTTTAAAATTCAATTCAATTACCTGATTGCATTGATCCAAATCTATTTTTCCTTTGAGTTTCTTGCATGTTGAATCTGTATAATATTCGAGTAAATACTGGCCAGGTATTTGTCCAGATTGTCGTAAAACAAACCAACGACGTCGCCACTTCTAAATTCAAATTAATAAAAAATATATTTAAAAAAATTATTAATAAAAAGATAAAATAACCAAAATTACAATCTTCAATTTCTTTACAAAATAATTGATAAATATATCTACTTTCTCTTACCCAGATAGAAAAATATGGTTAGTCGAGGTCTGTTACAGTATTTAGCAACCTGAGCCACGCGTCTTTGCGTGGTTCACCTCACCTGAATGCTTCAGTTGGCAACAGTCGCTGGACTAAGCAAAGTGCGTCACCCGTAAAGGGGAAAAAATGTTTACTGATAAAATATTCTATTTTAATTTAGTGTGTACCAATAAAACGAGTTTAAGTTGTTTAAGATTTTTCGAAAAGTGTATTGAGTTTGTATGTACCTGGCACAAATGAAAATGTATATCTGATTGTTCGGGAGGATGGATCTGGTTACAGTTTATTTCCAATTATTTTTATTTTTTTTTTTTTTTTTTATTTAGTGGTAAAATATTTAAATGTTTAGATGTTATTATTTTTGGGGGTTTTAATTTGGTGGGGATATTTATTAAAAAGTGTTCCTGTAATGTGATCTGATTTTAGAAGTGAAGTTATGAGTAGCACATTGTGATTTTAAATAATTTTAGCATTGATAAAGTATAAAAAATTGTTTATTTGTTTATTATTTTGAAATCAATGGATGAATTATTTTATTATGTTTGTTTGTCAGTTTAATAACTTTTGAAATGGTTAAAAGATTTTTTTTGTTTTTTTGTTTGTTTTGTTTCAGATAAGCGGCCATTTTGGATTTATCAGGAATATTGAGTCAATTCAATAGTGATCAGTGATTGTTTTGTTTAAAATTTTCAAGTAATTTTAAATAGGAAATTCAGATTATTCAAACACTTTTAAATAGAAAATTCAGATTTTCAAACATTTTAAATAGAAAATTTAAATTTTCAAGCAATTTTTAGCAGAAAATTCAAACATTTAACAGAGAATTCAAATTTTCAAACAATTTAAACCAATTCCTACCTTAAGTGGTCTGTTGCTTCCATTTATATACGCAGTACATAAACCTATATGTATAAAAATACTTTTTCGATTTCATTGATTTTAGTCATCAAAACCATAACTACACTTATAAACACCTATAAATAAACCACATCAGTGAATACAACCCATTTTTACAACAAAATTTCCAAATTTCTTACCGTAAACAAATGTTGTAGCCCAGGCCAAAAAGCGAGCTTTGCTCCCAATCTTTATCTAACTAACCCCTTTTACCATATTACCCATCCATGCTTTAATTCAACAAATCGGCCATATTATGTTGACATTAAATTCAATTGGTTGAGATGAGAGCTTGATTTAATGCCCAATTATCCAATTAATCACTTAAACCAGATTAAATCAATTAAATTTGATTAAAACCACAATCAACTAAATTCAATTTTACTTTCACTTTCAACTTTGTTAAGTGATGATGAATATTTTAATTTTAAACTTTTCAACTTCCAAGAAATCAAATTTCTTAGTAATTTTTTTGGTGTTCGACTGATAATAGGTTGCCGGAAGTAAAATATATATTTTAATGGAGTAATTAAATTAAAATGTGACTAATTGTTATTTTATAAGTTTGATAAACAATAATAATTTTAATTATTTTAGTATCTTTTTTATTAATTTAATTACTATTATTTCAAAATTCGAAATTTTTTATTTAATAAGTGTTAAAATTCAAAATTTCCATTTAAATTTTTAAAAAAAAATGAAAAATATTCGAAATTTCCATTAAAAAATTAAAAAATTCGAAATTTTTACTAAAATCTTTAAAAATTTAAAATTTCTAACATAATAATGTCAAAGTTTGAAATTTCCAACACAAAAATGTTAAAATTTAAAATTTCCAAAACAAATCCAAAAGTTCAATAAATCTTTTTTTTCGAATTTAAAGTTTGCATTAACCACATTTTCTTATCAATGACACATTTGATAAAATCCTATTTCTGAAACAGAAACAAACTTGTTTACATCTCATAATCACTTTTAACATCGACACTTTTTTAACCACATTTCAATTACTAAAATTTCCCTAAATATTTCATTACAACACCAAAAACCATCAAATCCAAAATGGCCACTGTGCTAATACCATTAAAATACCAGAACTCATCACAAAAACCTCAGAAAAAATCAAAAAATTATTAAATCCTTAAAATGACCTCATTTAACATCATAAAAAAAATCCATAAATAAAATCCAAATTAAAAAACAAAAAAAACATTTTCATACGCATTTCATCTTCCATCATACTTACGGAAACTTTAAACCAACTTATCAAACCACAACAAATCAAAATCAACACTTACATTATCTTCAATTTAGACAAATCCAATAACTCCTCCCTTCTCAAATCCTCAACAAACTATAAACCGAGCAAAAGAGAAGGAAAAGTGTGACTAAACAGTCAAAACCTTTAAAATTATAGCTATTTATCAAGCTGACGTTACATGTGTAAATACCGTTTAGTACTGATTATTTTCACTCATTTCCTGGAAAATAATCCAGCTTAAATCGCTTTTATTTACTCTCTCGTATCTTAAACTTCATTTAACTTTTAAATGTCAAAACATTAAAAATTAAATATTTTACTTTTTTTTTAAATTATTTGATCCAAATTTTTCGTTATTTAGGACAAAGAGATAAAGTTTGTTTTGATTTTGCTCAGATGTCATTTGATTTGAAAATGACAGGATGAAAAATATTTTTCAAAATGGGTAAATAAATTCAAGGATGTAATTTGTAAGAGGAAGTAGATGCGCATTAGGCTTATGTACGAGTAAAATGTAGAATAAAAATGTAGTTACCGCTCGCCATATTCGCTTCTCAGGTGGAGATTTAATTAACCAACCAACATACACGGGTTCCATGATTAAAAATGGTGCTTCACACAAGTTTTGTGTGCGAAAGCGTAGTGTGAGTCAGCATATCAATGGCCTAGAAATATGTTATCAGTACACTTATTTATCTATGCTATGCATGGACTATACCTACAATTCCTATTGCTACAGCATCACAGTATTACTGGAAGTTGATCTGCGCATGTGCAATTGGGAAAATAAAGTTTTTGCGTGTTTTTAGTTTATGGTAGTAAATAAAGAGCGCAGCCGCCTTTTATAACACTCTACGGAGTATTATAGGAGACATACATTTAATTAATTTTGTTACAATTAGTATAAAATTTAGTTTAATATATTTTTAGAATAATTTTAATACATTAAACTGTGTTATTAGATTTTTTCAGATGTAGCTGCCATTATTTTTAAAGGAAATTAAAAAATAAATTTAAAAAATAATTGGTCATTCTAAAACTCCGTACTCAGTGCGTTAAAAGTTCTAAAATCTTCTGGATTTATCAATTATCATTCACAACTGTGCTAAAAAATTAATCTATTAAATTTTTCATTAGTGATTTGCGATTCTGATATATTCAGTTATCAGCACATTTTTTGAGCATGCGTACATCTTTTTATCTTTATTATATCTCTTGTGCACTGTTCGCTTTCAATACACCTTTCATAAAGAAACTATAAATAAACAACAAAACATCCATTTATCGAAATTTAAAAATACTATGTTATTAAAATTATTTTTAGTTTTCAAATTCAAATAACTTTAGAAATTATTTCTAATGTAATTTCCATCTATAAACAAAGTTAAAATTATCTTAAAAGGAAAAGAATGTGGACTTCAGCCACTTATAAAAGCTTAACTTTTCCCTCTTGTTTTCAGCACATGAATGCGCACCTGTGTCACCAGATGCAGATGGTTGTTGTAGAGTACAAAGAATACAAATTTCCATCCATTATAATTAGTTCATTTCCAATTTCCAAACATGAAAGAGGATAAAAGAGATTGTCGTTAAAGTATTTAAAAAAATAGACTTTAAAGAGGACTAGCACCTGACACCTGACAGGAAATTATTAATTTCTTCTCTTTTTATTTTTATTTTTAATATTGACTTTTCTGACTAAAGTAACTGTTAATTGTAACCAATTTTAAGTGATAAATGAGTGATTACCTACAGCATTATATAAGCTACAATACAAGCTTTCATCTTTTGTAGTGAATTAAATATTCTCTTAGAATATTTTAATAAAATTTAAAATAAAAAAAAATTGATTATTGTATATATATATATATATATATTATATTATATTATATATTAAGTGTATATATATTTTATTAAACTAGAAAACAAAACAAAAATTACAATAATGCGAAGTTTCATTCGATTTTTACTTATTTATTTAAAACAACAATATTGTATTATATTTTATTTTTTTTCAACATTTTTCTATATATAATAATGTTGCAAGCGTATAACCTCAGTATAGAGGTGAATTGGACTCTGCTGTATAGCTCTTAACACGCGAAAACCAAAATGGTGGAAACTTGTTCCGAATAAGGTCAAATTCCGACGTGTTTTCTGTACCATTTCTACATCAAAATTAAATTAAATTAAAACAAAAATTTACAAATTTACAAAAAATTATTATTTAATTCGTTAATATATTTACTTGTAAACAGTACAAATAGTGTACTGCATCCACACTAATTTATAATTCGATTTTTCCTTAAAATCTTTCACCCGAAGTTCCTGCATAAATAAAATAAATAAAAAAAATTAAATTAAAAATTCCGTTACTCATTAAAAAGCATACAATTTGGAACGTCTGCTCGCCATCATCCTCAGTGGTCCGATAACAGTGTCGTTTCGAATAACGTTGATGCACAACACCTGACTCTGACTTACTACACCTTTGTAGTATTACCAAAACTGAATTTGATCGAGTGCGTAAATAATATCGACCAACAAGAACAGCTGAATGCCTCGGTTTGCGATTAGTCAAGTTAGCAAGGGCTGTTTGGGGATGATCAGGGGTCGTTAACATTAACACAATTCCTTAAAAAAATTATAAAAATGTTCGCAGTGTCTAATTAAAATAGTTTTTTGTTGTATTACCATCAGGAAAAAATCGCAAATATCGAAAATATTCGACTAAATGCCAAGGTTTATAAAATTGATCTTGAAATGAATCTTCACCATTCCGAACATATGTTGTTTTACTTATGTAAGCACCTGTAATAAATGAAGTAATAAATATACTAATTAATTAATATTAAATTTAACTAAAGTGATTTAAAGTTTGATATTTTTTGTTTACCATCAAATCGTAGTCTAGGTCGTCTTTGGAGATACATATTGCGCCATGAACCGTATTTGCCTGGAGTACAAATACCCCAAACTCTAAAAAATGTTAAAAAAGAAATAAAAGTTAATTTTTTCTAATCAAAAATTTATCGAGTTTAGTTTCATTTTTTAAAGTTTAAACAGAAAAAAGAAATTTCTTGTTTAGAAGTTTAAAATAGAAATTTATTTTACAGTACAAAACAAAATAAAATTGTCTATTTTTAGTGTTCAAATAAAACATTTCCTTTAGCAGAGGTTATATTTAACAAAATACGGTATTTATTTACGCTCTACAACAACAAATTTGTTTTATTTAAATCCCAATTAGTTTTATTAGTATAATCTATTTTTTTTAATTTTAAAATGTTTTAATTACACATATTTAATGTATACCTTTGACAAGCCAGACGCCATAATTCAGGATCACGAGCACACAAATAAAATCCTCGGCAAACCAATGATAATTGTTCAAGGGATCGCATATCTAAATCGGCAGAAATGATCCATTTGAATAGGTACAGCAGAATCTCCATAGGCAACAACGAAATATGTGCCATCTGCAAACATTTATTTATTTATTAATTTATTATTTAATTAAATATTATTAAAAAGAAATTTTTTATTACTATTTACCTTTTGCTCGTATTCAGCGTAGCACAAACATCCATCAGGAATCAGTAATTTTTGGAATCGAGATACTAAATCGAGAACTTGCCCCGATGCATCTTCACTGACATTGTCAGAAATTGCGTTATCTTTATCGTCAACTCGATCTATAAAAAAAATTTCTTTAATTTTCGAAAAAAAGAAAAAAATTGTGTCGACAGATGTAATTTTACATTAATTACCTGCTTCTGAAACAGCCGAAATCCGGAATTCAATGTCGGGAACCAACTGAACAGCTTGTCTATAGAAACGGACGGCTGTTAACAAAAAATTTTTAAAATGTTAAAAAAATTTAAAATTTAAAATTAAAATTATATCTTACAAAATAAAAGTTATTCGCTTTCATAATTTACAATTACATTACCAACAAGGATTAAATTTAATAGTTCAATAATTTTTGTTATTGTTATTCAAACAAATAATTTAAAGTTTAATAGTGCTGACTCAGATTTCCAATATAGCTGCCGGAAGAAAAGTTTACAATGAACTTTTATCACATTTTGCCTAATATTATTATATTTTTCCATTTATATAAATCAAATATTTTAATTTTACATCAAAAACAACTTAATAAGTTTAAAGGGCAAGATAGAGCAATTGATAAAATGATAAGTATTACGTGTCACATGACTGATTATTAGATAAAGTTAAATTATGAGGTAAAAATATCCTTGTTTACCTTACAACAAACGTTAACGCAAATTTTCTATATTTAGAACTAAATATTGACTTTTAATAACAATTTCAACATTCTTAAATTTTAATTTGATTTAAGAACTTCAATTTTAATAAGTAATAAGAAAACTGCCATTTCATGAAAATATCGATTTACCTGATTAAAATTATATATTATTATCTAGCACAAAAGATAAAATCAATTTCAAAAATAGATCAGTTGCTAAGCATTAAATCTAACTATTACTCATAAACAAATCAAGGTTATTACACACTTGATTAAATATACTTATATATTTGCATTCAAGGTTTGTTTATATATTAGAATTATCATATTTGGACTTGCCTCAAATTTTTGAGAATAAAAACAAGTCAATCAGCTAATAAATATCTGCGTACTGTATCATCAAAAGTATAAACAAACTGCAGACTGAAATATTTTTCAAATTTTTCAAACTTCTTATCACGAAAAACCTGTAAAAAGTTCTTATTTTGTTCAAAAACTTTAACATTTTTCAGTGATACAGTTTCCAATCGTTAAATTTTTTGCAAAATAGAACTGCTTGTACCCAGACTCGGATAATCTACAGAACAATAAATTTAATTTCTTTTTCTCAAAAATAGAAACAAAAACCGGGCACATTCAAATTTTAATTTTAAATTTCCGTTTCATGTTTCAAAATAAAAAAAAATAATCACCTTCGTGTAAAAAACCCTTTGATTCGGCATGACTTCCTCGATAAAACAGATCTATCGCCTATTAGAGTAATAATATTAATAATAAATATATATTTTACAACTGAAACCTTGTTTATGTCTAGAAATTCAACCTTTTCAGTATCATCTGTTGACAAACTGGGGACAGCAGCTTGTGTCAATTCCTGACGCCAATCTTCCCTAAATTTCTGCAGCTCAAAATATAAAAACAAAGCAAAAGGTCATGTTTTGCATTTTTATTACTTGTTTAATTAATTACTCGTTGATCGCATGAAGACGATTTATCTTCACCCTCGGCACTGCCATCATTTTCTGATGATTCCTTAAAATTATTTTTAAAAAATAATGAAAATAAAAGTGCAGTTGAATTTTTTTTAAATTATTAACAAATCAAACTTTGTACCATGTTTCAGAATATTTTCACACGCTCGACTCACGGTCAGTAAAACGAATTACGCAGCGAAAACATCTTTTAGCCTTGCAAACAGCCGCCATGATCGTCGAGTCTGCTAGTAATAGTGTGCTGGAGTTAAAACGTAAACAAACAGTAGAGGGCATAGATAGCTGAGAAGATAAGACGTAGATGTAGTTATCAATTCTTGTCAAGAGATGGTGCAACGAATTCCAGGCCGAATAGAAATTTAGTTTTAATAAATTCAATATAAATTCAATACCAAAAATAATTTTTAATGGTAAAAAGTGATGTTCCAATAATAAATAGATTTAAAATAATTAATTTAATTACTTATCCGACATTTTTAGTTCATCTGCTACTCAAAAAATGACCTCATTAGAGTTTAAATGGAATATTTGGCCCACTATTTTGACACCAAATAAAAAATTCAGTAATTTTATTCATAAAACGTAATACACTTTAAACTTTAACATCAAGACTTACCTAACTCTAAAATACCATTCATCTTAACCTTATAAAGTGTTCAAAGGTCATTTAAAATAATAGCGTCACAAGCAGATAATAAATGTCTCTTATAATAAATTTTCATTTTAATTAAATAATGTACACAATAATATAATAATTATTTTATTTAAGTACAAATGCAATGATAAATACATTGTTATGTTTATGTAAAAATGGTTACAAATGTAATAAATATAAATATTTCACACATTTCATCACACATACAGGACATTAAGTAAATGAAACTTTTATCAGTAAATACAAAATATAGTAAATAAAACTTTAAATTTACTTTACTAAAAATATCTATTGATTATGGCACTAGTAAAGCATTTATAAATAGTATTATTTCATATAATAAATATTACATTATTAATACTGACTAATTGAAATGCAAATAAGCACCTTTTAACCTACTCTAGAAACACGGTACGCCATTATTGCAGAAAAAAGATAAAGGCCACTATTAATGAACCCCATAACCTGAAAAAAAAATCAATGGGTGTGAGTAATTGTAACTTGATAACTCCTAATCCAACCCAACTCGTATCTATTTATAGAACCAACACCCCAAACAAACAAAAAACGTGAAAAAAATGTGAAAAAAATGCTTACCGCAGCCGCCATTTTCGCCTCATAGCCATATTCTTTACCATAACGATCGTTTCTTTTAATTAATTCAGCTAAATACACAATAGCACCGATTAAATAAAGTAAAAATGCAGTTCCATGATAAATATATTCCTATAAAAAAATAAATAAATAATGAAACATTCATTTGTAAATTTTTACTTTAAAATTTTTTTAAACTTACAAAAACGGTTTTGGGTAAAATGGTCGCAGTTGCAAGTGATATGACACCAGCTAATATCAAAAGGAAGGTAGTGACGAAGAAAGCAACAGCAACCAGTATATAGAACAGATCAGCCCGGTAGTCGTAATAATATCCACGCCCATACGACCAATAAGTGGAATAATGTGACAAAATTCCAACAATAATAATCCCAACAATCTATTAAATAATAAATAAGAAAAGAATGACATGCCAATGACCTCCATGATAAATCTGGCGCACAGCCAAAACAAACTAAACTAATAAAATAAATATGTAAAATATATTAAATATAAAAATATACCAGCTGAAGTAACTTAATAATGCCAGGTAATGAAGTTAAGGATCCAACATTGAGTATAATGGCTGAAGATGATGATGTAGTTGTTGTTCTTGTTACAGTTACACTATGGCTAGGCATTTTCAATGGAGATTTGAAATTCGATTCACTAAAACAAGTTTTTAGAGCACACTGAGGAAACTTAGACTACGCCCAATGGTACACGCATGCGTGAATCATCCGGAAAAGCTATTTCAATGTACCCCATAACACTCCCCATGTGACGAAAAGAAGAGATAAACATGATAAATAAATAAAACAAATTTTTATTCAAAAATAACTATGTGGTATAATGAATAAATGAGATGAGTGCAACTAAATATTAACAACAATAATAAAAATAAGTGAAAATTAAGTACTTGTACTTTAAAATGCAATTTCTATTTTCTTTTTAATTTTTTTTAGTATTTTTAAATATTTTATAATAATACTGTATATAAAAAAAATGTCAATTAAGTTGTTGTTTTCGATGCCCTCCATGCTCTGAAGTGAAACAAAGTTTCAATACCGAATACAATGCAATTGAATAGTCCAAAAACCTATTTTGAAATAGAAAATAACAATTAAAGAAATATTTAAAAATAAATAAATTAATAAATATATAAAAGTAGCATTAAAAATCAATTATTATGTTATTATTACATTATTCCTCAAGGCACCGGAAATGATAAGCTTATTATAGTTCAAGATTCAAGATTCAAGATATATTTTAATATCATATCGTTTCGCTTCGCATCATTTGGGTCGAGGCTTGTCTAATTCCCCACAAGACGACAGCAAACATTCGACGCCATTTTGACCATTTTAATTAAACGTTTACTCTTTACTCTTTAAAAATCATTAAAGATCATTTAAAATAATTCAAGATATAAAATAATTCTTTAAAGGTCACATAATGTCAAAGTTGTGTATTTAAACTACGTAATAGCATCGTACAATTTAATCCTAATATGCAATGCATATTAACACGGAAACGTGAGCAAGCAGTGATCCTTACGCTTAACCCGATTTTAGTACAGTATTTCATAATTAACATTGTTTACTTCTGTTTTTAAGATTCATATCTGTTTATTCATCGTATCAATGCGATGTTAATTAACAAACACTCATCAACAACCCCACTAGAAGTGCAAATTAAAAAAAAAACTCACTCCTGCAGCTATGTACGCATCCCATCTTGAATTTCCATAGATAAAATAAGTTTGGGCTTTTTGTTTTATATCAGTTGCTTGTACTAAAATTACCACAGCAGCTATGAAGTACAAAACACACCCAATGCCTGAATAAATCAACTCCTAAAACACAAAAAATAAAATAAAATAAAATAAATGCATAAATAAAATCTCACAAAGTCCATTAGACATCTTTGGGACATCTTTGGGACATCCTGAGGACATCTTAAAAATGTCCAATGGATTTTTATGCCGTTTGGAGTTGAACTTACAATAAGTAACCACGGTGCTGTAGGAATAATAGTTGGTACACTGAAAAAATGTACACACATCCATATAAAACTACCGATAAAAAACACAACAACGACTAAAAGAAACCAGTGGGCACCACCAAAACTTGCGGGAGCTGCACACGCAATGCAAATCACAGCTATCACCTGAAGAGGAAGTATAAATATGGTTAGAAAACCTTGAGAATCACAAATGATGCGCGTAAAAGGGCGAGGCTTTAAATTTCACTATTTTCATACCCATTCGACTATTTTGATGATTCCCGGTATTGATACAAAGTATCTCGGGTTGATTCGAATGCCTTCTGTAGATATCACCTCGGAAATGCGTTGTGGAGGTTGCGCATTATTTTTAGTTTGTGGTTGTTCCGCCATTTCGTTATTCCACGCAAGGAAAATTCAAAACATTAACTCACAACACACACAACTTGAACCTCGTTTGGCCTTGATCGTTTATTGGACAACGTTTTATGCCCCAAGGCATATGATACTTTATTTGTAACGCTATTGGTTCTTTTGTTTTGTTTTTGCCTCGGGGAACAAACCCATTCAATGACCTTTCGTCCTCTCAATTGTGTAAAAAGTTGAAAATTAAAATGAAAATTAAAAATGAAAATTTATTTTTAAAAATGCCTTTTTGTTTATAAATTATTGTTTATTGATTAAAGTTGAATTAGTAAGACCAAATTGTGAATAAATTCGAATTGAAAACAATTTAAAATTAAAAATTTAAACCACATGTTGCTGTTAAATCACAGCACAATTAAACCAACCCACGAGTATGCATGACATGAGGTACGACTGTGAGATCTCGTGAAATCTCATACGTAACGAGATCTGCTTGTGGAAGGAGTGGCCACCTTTTTTGGGTTTTGACCATCGTTTTCCGATTCCACACCACCGTTTCCTTATTAGTAACATAGTAGCCGGGAATTATATCAAAAGCAGGTAATTTCTTATCAGATTTTTCAAATTTATTTAAACATATCCATTCGCGTAACGGCTTTTCATCATTCAAAACGAAGCTGTCTGTCACTTCCTGAATCCTCACTAAAGTAAGATTTTATTAATAATCTGCGGTATTGTGTGTAACATTTAATCCTATTCGACTTGTGAAATAGTTTGACATGAATCATTAATTGAAATTATCCTTTTCAAGCGAAATCTTAAAGTGTAGCAACGAAAAACTAGTCACTGGGCGTCGCCGCGCATACCCCATTATAACAACACCGACCCAGATGCTAACTTAGGTCGTCTTCAACCCCTTAAACTATCGGCACCAGGTCACTGGCCAAATGGTGCCAGATAAAAAAAATGTTAAGTGATAATCAAGTGAGCTATGCTGACTGAAAATGGTTGATGTAATAAATGATAATAAGTAAATTGATGCTTTTTTACGAGCGTTAATTTGTTGTGTTGTAAAATGGGTTAAACTTAAAAAATATATGCGAAGTGACTTTAAGTTGCCGTTGTTTCAGTTTTAAAATAGAGAGCGAGCAGATGCAGAGCCCAACTTAACTCAACCTATATGGATAAGAGTGGAATTAATTTTGACACCAATTTTTCTGTCTGTTTTATATGCATTAATATAAAACGATTTTCGTTTAGCGATAGAAGTGGCTGATTATTTGAAATTTAAAATATAATTTAAAATGAACGGTTTATTTTTGAATTGAAAAAGATTTAAAAATATTCAAAAAATAATTAAAATTTTAAAAATTAATAAAATATTACTAATATTTTATTTTAATATTTTGGATTTAGATATGGCAACAACAGGTAATTTTCCGAGTAGTCACACAACTACGACAACAACTACTACAACTCGTGTAGTAATTCCACCATGTCGATTTGATGCATCTTATATTAAAACCATACCAGGAATTCTTAAAATTGCAGTAATTGTAAGTCAATTTTGAATGATTTAAGTATTTAGAATAATTAAATTTATTAATAATTTGTGTTTGAAATTTAAAAAATTGAAAAATATAATATTTTTAATTGTAAATAAAACTAAAAACTATTAATTTTTCTTTAAATTCATTTTAGGTTCTTAATTTCCTTGGATTTATCTGCATAATGGCGTCAGGATATTACAGCACAGCTTCACGTGCAAGTTGGTTTAATTTTTTGGCGGTTACTGGATTTTGGTTTTCAGGAGTATTGTTGTTTATGTATTTATTTCATGGCATTGAACGCTTACACATGATACCCTGGTTACTCCTGGTAAATATATTTTAGTAATTTATGAATAATTTTTTTTACTATATTTTTTTTCATCTTTTAGGAATTCATTTACTGCTTAGCCTGGGCAATCTTCTATTTGATTGGTGCTAGTTTGTGTGCAGCATATGCTGGTCAAATTGAAGCTTGGGGCGCTGCAGCGGTAAAGTTCGATTTTAATAATTTACAGTTGAATTCGATTGCTAAAATTATTCGCAATTGCTGACGAAGAAAATATGAAAAAAAGTGAAACAGAAAAAGAAAAACAAACGAAAATAAAAGAAAATTAAAAAGTATTTTAAAAAATTGTGAAAATATAAATTAAATTTATTTGCAATTTTGGTCGCCATTTTGCAAATAAGCGAATTTTAGTATCAATATTCGACTGTATTTAAAAAATTCAATTTTTTATTTTAATTTATTAATTTATGTTTTCTTCTTTTAGTTTTTCGGATTCGTTGCTATGATAGTGTATGGATACGACGCTTTTCTCAAATTTCGTGGTTGGCGTGCAGGAGAAATAGCACAAGGGGAACGACATACGACCAGTAATACCACAACAGGCGCAACTTACTAAAAAGCAAAACATGATAATTGTTGAAATGAGAAAGGAATTTTTTATGCCAGCAATATTTGATCAATTAACAACGACTGTAAGACACTACCATTAGTTTATTTTGCATGCGAACTAATTTAGGTGTCATTCTATATCATATAAAAATGGACTGTGTTTTAACATTTTCAGAGCTTAATTTTGTCCCTCCAAATTTGCAGTTGGAATTTCTGTTGCTTCTAAAAAAAAAGGAAAAAATATCTTTTTGTGAGTTTAATTTTAATTTTGATGAATTGGTGATTTTAAATGGGGGACCGGTTGAAACTGCCTCTAAAATTGTTAATAAATTAACTTTTGAGAGTGTAAATCTGATAGGCAGTCTAATATTGTCAAATAGCCACAGCTATTCATATAAATTCATATTATGTATTAATAATTTTTATTTCTACAAAATTAGCTGTTTATTATTGTCTTTGTTAGTTGGTGTATTAATTTACTAATGGAAATGAATAGATTTTATTTTAATAGTTGAAAAAAAATTCTAAAAAAAAAATTAAAAAAATAATCAGAAAACTGATAAATTTCTGCTTTCATAATTCCTAATTTTTCTCTTTTTCTTTGTTAAATTTGAAATGATTTAATTTTTATACATTTAAAAGTGTAAAACTCGTAATAACATTATTTTCTTTGTAATATTTTCAAATTTTCTTTGGGACTTGTTTTTAATTACAGAAAAAAATGCGATTTTTAGTTCAAAAGGGATCATTTTGGTACTACTAACAAAAAATGGTAATACTCTTTAAGTTATGTTTTTGAAAAAAATATCAGTAATCAAATGCAAATTGTTTAACAAGTATTGAAATTATTTTTATTTTTGACTGTAATTATCCATAGATGTTATATAACATATAAGTTACATAGTTTTTGTAAGTAAAAAGATTTTATTATGGAAAAAAGTATATTGTTGCATAAAGTCCAACGGAAAATATATAAAATATATTCTAGTTCATTGCTCAAACTGCATTGTACTAAGTAATTAAATTAAACAAATTAGAAATTATTTTTTGTAAAAAAAATTATAAAACTTAGAATTTTTTTAAAATTTTTTAAAATTTCAAAATTGCTTAAAATGGACTATTTTTTCAGTTATATGTACAATTGAATAAAATAAACACAGGTAAACCTCGCTTAACGTATTCTCGCACAACGAATCCATAACAAGTGTCAGATTTTGCTACCAAATCTCATTTAACTTATTTTTTGTTTAATTATTTTTATTATTTGTTATTAAAAATTCCCTCACGTTACAAATCCTTGCTTTACGTTCACTCCAGAGCCCGAATCCCCTTCGTTAACCGAGATTTACCTCAATAGAAACGGAAATTATGAAAGACATATTTTATACTTCCAATATGTTAAAATTGGTAATTAAATTGATTTTTTACAGTCCTAATAAACAAGATTTTTAACAGCAGAAAATATTTTTGTACAGAACAAAACGTTTTTCAATGTTATCTCTATAAAAATTTATGTCTTATTGTATTCACATATTTTACAGATTCATGTATAAATATACTTACGTGCCTTATGATAATGTTATTAACTGATTACTATATGTCAAAGTGTAATGTTAATATTAGTTGTATTGGAATTTTCACTGCACTGGATGGGGTCGTTGCGTGGACGAGGACATTTTGTGCTTAGTTTTTTTTGTTTAATTATAATATAAATAAAAACTCTTAAAAATTATTTTCGGTTTTATTTATTTATTTTATTACAAATGATTCTTTTCTATTTTATTACTGAATAACTTTTATTTTTCAGCTTTTTAAAAAAGAATCAGTTGATGTTGATCTGATAAGAAGCGCCGTTGATCAATATCCTCTATAGGTGTGAATGGTGAAAATTTTAAAACTTACACTGTAAATAAACTACGAAATGGCAATTATTCTTGAAATTAATGCTTCATTTATTTAGGAATAAGGCATTAATTTAAAAAAATGTAATAAATTAAATTTCTTTTACATTTCATTTATTCTTTAAAATTGCTAAAATAACTATTTATCAGTGACTTAATATAAAAATAAATAATTTTAATATCAAGCAGGAACTAGGTGTGGATACTTCCTTTTAAAAAAGGAAGTTTGGTAAAAACTAACTTAAAACCCACCATTTCATTTTATCTTTGTTTACGAAAAAGCTTATTTTTTATTTCAAACTGTGAAAGTGAAAAGTGAAAAATATTTAACCATTTACAGAGAAAATTTATACATAGCTGTGCGGAAGTAGAATCTACAGAAAAGTTAATTTACTGTACGTATTAATTTTTAATAATACAAAGTGTATAAAATATGCAAATTAACTTTTATTTATAAATTAGCATTATGCAATGACGACGACAGGGTGTTATCAAATTTCAAATGAAAATCCAGCAGTAACAAGCGACATGTTTTCAACTAACTCATCAACCGAAACAAAAGGAGGATATATTTACACCAATGATATACCAAATGATTATCCAGCAAATGCTTATGCACAAAATAATTACGCACCAAATGTTGATGCAACAAATACTTATCCAACCATTAATAATAATAATGCAAATGGGTGTCAATGCGATTTGTCGTATCTTCGTACGACAGCAGGAATTCTAAAAGTTGTTCAACTGGTAAGAAAAATTAAATTTAAATTTAGTGAATAACTGAATTATTTTTAATTTATTTTTATTTACAACTTTTTTATAGGTGCTCAGTTTTCTTGGATTTCTAACTATAATAGTTACACATCTTACTAGGATTCCACGAGCGAATTGGTTCGCTTCTGTGGCTGCGCTCGGATTTACGCTTACTGATATATTGTTGGTGTGTCATCTTTATCGTTTAACTGAAAGAATGCCAACAATTCCATGGTTAAAAATTGTAATTAAATTCTTTTAAATATTAAAATAATAATTTCTTGTATTTAATTTTTTAAAATATTTTTAGGAATGCATTTTCTGCGGATTTTGGTCAATTTTATATCTAATTGTTTCGAATTTTGTTGTTGTATGGGCTAATTTGCTTATTGGTTTTATTTTTGCAGCGGTAATTTAATTTTATTGATTTTATTAACATTTATACGAAAAAATATATATTTGTAAATGTATTTTAATTCTTTTTATTAATAGATTTTTGGATTTACTGCAATGATTGTGTATGGTTTCGATTGCTATGTAAAATTCTGCGAATGGTATGAAAGCAGTGCAGCACAAACAACAACCAATTACACACATCAGATACCCAATGAAAATAGAAATTTATTTGAGGATGAACCATGAACTACATATTTAATGTATAAATTTATAATTACATCATTTTATTTTATTATTTTGTTATTTTTCTGTCAATTTATGAATGTAAATAATTTATAATTAAAAATAAATAAAGAAATAATGTTATCAGCAACAAAATTAGAAGTATAATATTGCTAATAATATCATCTTTGTTTAACTTAAATAGTGATTAAATGTAAGGAAAATATTTATATAATAATTGTAACGATTTCTATACATATCTTATCACGTGATTGAGTAAACAAGGTAGATAAAAATACTCTAATCAGAAGCCAGGTGATACACTTTTCTGAGGTTTGTCTCGAATTTATTTATTTTTCTTATTTTTTAACGACTAAATCTGAAATCAGAGTATGTGAATATATTCACATATTAATACAAATTTATTAAATAATAATTTGTTTTAATAAAATTGACTATTTTTAGTATTTTATTTATGATGAAGTCATTGGTTTTTCCGTCTCGAAATTACACCAAATTTTATGACTCATAATTCCATTTTTGTCGAATTGTTGTTATTTAATAAGTTATCCGGTTAAAAATTCTAAATACAATCGTAAACGAGGATTTGTTATTTTTGAGAAATAAAAAATTGAGAGGGTGATTTCCCTTTCAACCGAAAGTAATTTTATTACATAAAACTCGTCATTTGATTTGTAGCTTTCTCCTGATAAAGACACAAAAAGTGTAAGTAAATAACTAAAATTAAATATAAAATTCGAATTACATCAAAATTTAAAAATACAAGTAGGAATCATGGCCGTTTTAAGTTTTTTAGTGGGAATTCTGTGCGCACAAAATAATGTACGGATACCTGTATGTGCCAATCATTGACAAAATTTCGCAAAAACAAAAAATATCATTTATTAATCTTATATAAAACATTTTCATACAAGATATTAATTTTTATTTTTATTATAATTTTATTCGTTCTTAATTTTTTTCACAAACATTTAAAATTCTAAAAAACTTCATCCTTTTTGTGGAGCACTAATTATTAATTTAGGTAGTCTTGAGATAAATATAAATATAGAGAATATTTGACAGTAGTTAAAATTCATAGCAACGACCAAGGAAGACGTAAATAAATTAATTTGTGGATTTCCCCTTTGGTTTTTCCAGTATCAAAACAGCAATGGCGACTACAGAAGATGGCACAGCAGAAGAGGCTCCTGCCCCAACTGAAAAATCAACCGTGACAACTGAAAATCGTTTCGCTGCTTTCCCAAATGTAACAATATTAACAGCAGACCATATTCCAGCAGGTGGTCGAAAGTACACAGGAACATTCCCGAGCAGTCACATGACCTTGACACAGCCGAATCCTGCTGAAGAAGGCTGTAAGTTTGATCCGTATTATATGCGTACAATTCCAGGATTTCTTAAACTTTTACAACTTGTAAGAAAATTTCAGATTAAGTTAACAATTACATTCATTTATACTTTTATTTATCCTAATTTTTATTTTCAGTCTTTTGATCTGCTTGGATTTGTTACTGTAGCTGCATCACACCTGACTGTACTACAACGTGGGCTATGGTTTACCATAGCCTCCGGTCTCGCTTTCGCATTTACAATGACATTATTGATATTTTATTTCTTTCATTTTATTGAACGGTTTCAGAAAATTCCATGGATGTTGATAGTAAGAATTTTTAAATTTATTTAAATATATTTAATTTTTAAAAAAATAATTTTATAAGATTTGCAATTATTTATTTATTTTTGTATATTTTTGTATTAGGAATTTGTTTACTGCGGAATATGGACTATTTTCTTTATGACAGTTTCGTGTTTGCTAGCTATACAGGGTAATAGGTATCAAGGTTTTCTCGTTGGATCGGTAATTTAAATACTTTGTCTTGTTATTATTTGTAAAAATAAAAAATTAGTATGGGTCTATAGCTCAGTTCTGTACTTCAGGACTGGAAATGAGTTGATGCCTGAATCTTATATATAAAGAAGTACGGAGCCTTCCTGAGGCCATGCACACCTCACCTCTTGTATAAAATAAATGTGTCCGGACACAAAATAAGTGTGTCCGG
>JAQFZN010000335.1:0-34256 GCA_034687075.1 Geophilus carpophagus
GGAGTTGTTAAAGATGATTGTAATATTGTTGTAATATGATCCATATAACGGCGTCCAATGTGATATTAGTGAAATGTGTAGCTCATAACATTAACAGAAGGGGAGAAATGACGACATGTGGCCTCCTTTTCCTTCCTCACGTGGATCGATGCAATTTGCTGAGGAGAAAACAAGAGGCAAGCATTATAGAAGGGAGTTAAAATTTTACACTAAAACACTATGATTACGCCTATTTTCAAAAGAAGAAAATAAGAAAAAGGTCTGCCTTGTAATTATGTCTTTTTTTAATGACTTATTAACTTTGAATTGATGTTAAAAAAAGCTGATTTTTATCAATTTTATTTTTTAATAAAAAAAATGAAATAAATTTTTTCAAATTGTGTTGAAAAAATAGTTTGAATAGTTTGAAATTTTAATATAGCTATAATTTATACGAGGTCATTTTGTAATATGTTGTGCAATAGCGAGTATCGCCGGAAGTAGAAAAAAACTCAATGTTTTGTAAGTAAAAGGAAATGAAACAAATATTTGTTTTATCAGAATCAAATCGTTTTGAAATGATCAAACTGTAATTAGATAAGAAATTAGTTTATTTTAATGAAATCAATTTTATTCTCCTCCTAGAAATAAATGTCATGTTCTGTTTTACTTTATACCAGCCCTCTGAGCATTCATTCTTCCATTACCATGTAATTTAATCCGAAACCTGTAATTAACCTGTAATATTAATAATAATATTTACTCTTAAATATAATAAAAAAAAAACAGAAAGCTACAAAACAAAAATACACTATATAAAACTATATACTGACAAGACCGTTTATGTTGTTTCTATGGCGACAATGAAATCTTCCATCTATATCCGTCTCTGGAGACTTGAGGTTGAAATAAGGGTCACTGACTAAATCATCACCTATGGTTCATGTGATGGGTCCTACGCCCAACAATTAGGATAAATTATTGTTGGTAATTATAGTGAGGTGACAGAGAGAAAAGCATTGGCCCATATGATATTAATGAGTGAATTTTCCCACACTTCCATTTTCCCCTTTCTCTTATGATAAATAGAATGTATAGAGATGACAGGTGTGTGCAACCACACTTCTGATAAGCTTCATATTTCACACCTGTCATTCTTTGCAAAGGAGTGTTGTGATATGGTTTTGTAATTACTCTCACCTGGGGCATTGCAGTTCTGTCAATTAGTGATAGCGACAATTGACTTTTTTTCGAGAAAATAACAAGAATTTGAGTCATAAAGCATTAAAGAATAAAAAATGGATTAGGGTTATTTTATGTGGAAACTGGATCGATGAATGTATCTGTATCCAGAGTGTTTATATTATAATGTTCCAGTCTAATATCTTCGAAACAATTAGAGATAACACAAACTGATTGTTAATGTAGTTGAATGGGAAGTTCTGGGTGGCCATTTTAATGGTTCTGTTCGGTAACTAAAAAGAATTAGGTCTGTTTTATTTGGAAGGTGGATCGATTTTTATCCGTATATAAACACAGGGTTATCAAGTGGAACGGGAATATTGTATCCTTCAAATTAATGAGGTTATTAGTGAAATAATTAATAGAAAAAAAGTAAATTATAATAATTTTATACAAATCTTAGATTTATATTTGTTTTATTTGGACTAAATAATGATTTATCGATTCGCGTTTAGATTTCAGTCCAAAGTTCGTACTTGTGGAAGTTTAGAAATTAGACACTACAAAATATTTGTTAGGAATGCTTGCATTTCCTGTATAAATATAAATAAATTTATAATATTACGCAAAAATTGAATATAAATAGTTTATTGTAATTAAACTTTACCACAAATATAAACCAATAAATATTTTATTATTTGAAAATTCGTACATTTTCTAAGAATTCGGGATGTAAATTTGGATCAAGACAGGATTAAAAAGTTAGTACGAATCTTATTTACGAATTTATATGTTACGAATTTTTTTTTTTAAAGTGTCTATTAAATTCTAAATAAAAAATAAATAATTGTGAATAAATAATAATGTAACATTGTAAACGAAAACTCGTGACAATTCACGATGATATACCTTTAGAAACTGGTGCAACGTAACTGATACGAGCAAGAGTTACTTTCGGATTAGGCTTATTGCCAAGTTGAAGTTTTATGTAACATTGCTACTGAATAATGAGCTTATTTTGGTTTCGCTTAAATCCCTGTAGTAATTTTCATTTTTAATCTACACGAGATTTCCATTTGTGTATAGCGCAATTAATTGGTATAAAGAGCAAAGCCCATTCTCAAGTCGAACACATTCTTGACATTTGTAAAGGAGAAATGTCTTTCTCCTTCCTTTTCAATCCATTGTGTGATAAAAAATGCTTTGGCTTTGTGCCCCTCCTCGGGGTTCCTCTAGGCAGAGTTTAACAGGTCAGCAGCCACTCTGGATGTGACTTCCGCTCTTGTCACCTTATGACTCGCCCACTACCACAGTGGCATCCTAATGGCTTGGCTTTGCCACTCGGAATTACACATTAACCTTGGGCCACAGGTTATATGAGGTATTTTACCACCAGAGAAAGTGCCACTCAATGAGTATAAAAGACATTTTTGGCAAATAGACAAGAATCACAAGCTTACTTTCTTCGGAGAACATTTTGCCAATTTGTGTTTGGGCTTTGGTGACAGGTTTAACAACTGGAATTAGACAAAAGTTTATTGATCCCGCTCTACTTATCAAAAGATAAATGCTGTTCGAAATGTCATATTCTTTGCAAATTGTCATATCAAATGGATGTGTTTAAATTTAAATGTATCCATTTATTTTATGACTATCAATTCTGTATAAAATGCAATTAATTTTTATTTTTATTATTAAATAAATTAATTTTTTGAAAAATTAAAAGAAGTAGAATAATATAGAAATGCTATTTCCTGTATTTTTTCCCCATTTTCCATCAGTGAGTGTTTTTTATTGCATGGCTACTCTGGCAGGTCTGGCTTATTACAGTAATAACGTGAAAGTGAGCAGTTGAGTGAATTTGAATCAAGAAGGAAATGGGAGTTGTTGTTGTTATTGTTATGTGGGGGCGCTACGGTTGCAGAGAATGTAATTAGCTTTCAAAGCATGTATATTCTTTTCTTTTATTTTTTATCGCATTTCTCACATTGACGGTTTGCGATCTTTTGCAAAATCTCTACATTTCTGTTATGTCAGTAATTATAATTAGACATTTCTCATTTCTTGACAATTTTTCTGTGAATAAAATAAGACAAAATTACATGTTTATTCAATGTTCATGTTATCCTGTAATGCGAAATTATAATTATTGACTTGCGAGGTTTTTTCTAATTTTTTTCAACTAAACCTTTTTTCTTCAAATTAAAGTTATCAGTATTTACTTAGTGATTGCCATGTGTGCTCACTTGTATGTAACAATCAACAGATAAACATAAAAAGGCGAGTATATTTATTTAGGCAGCTTGCCAAAAGATGGAGTTTTGTTAATGAAAAAAAAATCTTTCTTATTTGGATGTTGAACTGGACCATTTAAACACTCAATTTCGATCTTGTTCACTTCCAACCCATTTCATGTTTTTTGTGATGAAGGAGTGGATAAGGGTAATGCACTTTATACCCTTATAGATGTACGCGTTTTTATACGTTTACAATAAAGAATGAATTAATTTTTTTTTTACTTATTGATTTTTGTTTTTAAGATAAAATTTATATTTTTTTAACAAAACTAAAAGTTAACAACTTGCTATTTTTATTTATTTATTTTTAGATCGTTAAAACTAATTTTTTAAAAACCATTTCGACTTTCAAGTTTTACATTTCTTAATAAACCGTTAAATATATTGAGTTTAAAACGTTTTTTTCTTTTAAATTTTACAGAGTAAAAAGGGGACGTTGATGGTGAGTGTGAAATGGTACTACAGACCGTCTGAAGTTCCAGATTCCGTTTATCAACTGTTGGTACAAGATAGAAACACTGAAAATGGTAATTATATAAAATGTTTTATCTATATTTGTAAAATGTTTCAAATTTATTTTTCACAAATTTTGATTAATTAATTTGGAAAATATTATTGATTACTCAATTTGAAGCTACATCAAGAATCTAAACCTAACATTTGGTCTGTAAATATTTGCTTCTATCTTTTTGTTTCATAAAATTTTAAATATAGATCGTAACGCTTTTCTTCATCAATTTTTTCCTCATTTAAAATTACTATTGTGGTTGAAAAGCAGTTCATCACAGTAATTTTATTTTTCCTGGAAAATTATATTAATTATCAGTGTTTCAAAAACATCTCAACTTTTATTTACATTGTACTTTAGTTCTAACCTGAAATATATTAATAAAATATTAAATGATATGGTTTGTGTGTGTGGCAGATACCATTATCTTATAAACAATATTTGGAATTTCTATTTTTTTCATATCTAAAAAATAATAGATTAAATTACGAATAATAATAATAATAATAAGAACAATTTCTAAAAATATTGTTTAGTTACTTAATTGTTTTTCATTTAATTATTCAGATAAAGTAACTTGATTAATCGCAGCTAATCACGTAAAGTAATTAGATTTCATAATAGCATTTTGTTTAGCTAGTAAATAAATGACGTAAGCATTTGAATCGGTCGCCATTCGACTGTATCTAAAAAAGGAGAAAATAAAATTGTGCTCGATTAAATATGGACCAATAGGAGCGAGTTCTGCCTTAGCTGCGGGATTGGCACGTAATGGCCGTCGGTGTCGAGTCAATAAAGGGGGTGTAGTGTTTTTGGAGATGTGGAATATTGTACAGTTTTTAGCTCATTTCGGCTATCGGATCTTTAAAACTAGTAACGATCGCAGTTTCCAAGGACTTTGGATTAAGGGAATGAATCCCACACATTGATGGGTGAGTGGTGTTTGTTTCAACCGATCTTTTCTTTCTGCTCACTTATTTTTTTCACTCCCTGCCCGTTAATTATTTCCGATCTTCATTTTCTGATTGTGTTTTAAACATGTAATTTTTGCAATCAATAGTTACCACAGACTTAATATTATTTGTGTTAAGGTTTGGATTAATAATAACCTATTGTTTACATTTTTAAAAGTGTGTGCATTTTTATTATCTTCCTATTATTGACAATCCCGGAAGATAACATTATTGATAATGAGGAAAAAATAGATGTTGGTTTACAATGAACCAGATTTTCAAAATTAAAAAGAAAAAAGCGGACGATCGATTGTTGCTGGCAACTATAATGTAAACTGTTATTAAACATTTATTTGTTTTGTTTATTTATTTGTTTCAGTAATTACAAATGTATAATTAATCAATTAAGTAACGTAATTTTTTTTTTATTTTAGAATCAGGAAAAAATTTAATTGTTAAGGATCCTGTTGTGAAAGCTAGAGAATTGTTTATTTCTGATGCTACTGATACATACCCAGTGTCAACTTTAAGGTAAATATAATATTACACTTAATTTAAAATAACTGATATTATTTGTTTAGTGTTTTGTGTGAAGTTTAATTTTTCAGACTATAAATTTTTTCAAATCTAATTCCACATATGTTTGTGCAGAATTTTTTGTTTCCTTTTTATTTTTCAAATAAGATTTTATGTTCTTCTTCCAGTCAGCTATAAAAATAAAAAGCCAGTGCACACATGTAGAATTATGTAGCATAATTTTAATTTTATTTGAGATAAGAATTTTTTTAATACATTCTTCAATATGAAATTTATTTATATATTTATTTATTTGTAAAATTAATTGATGAATTTATTGTTTTTTTCCATTTAGAGGTCAGTGTGACGTACATCACTATCAGGACATCTTTGCAGTAAAAGATTTCCTTCCGAAACCTGACAGTTTCTTCTACATTCTTGGCTATAACCCTGAAACCAGAAGGCTGGCGAGCACCCAGGGAGAGATTAGGGTTGGACCCAGCCATCAGGTATATTAATAACTTAAGTGTAAAATTAAGATAAATCGACATGTGAGATGCATTAAAAGACTTAACAGTTTGAGTCATACTGATAGATTATGCATGAATAATAGAACTGAAAACGTATTTTGAGACTGTAAAAAATAATAAAAAATTAAATAGCTTTGTAAGAAATTTTGGGATATGTTAAAATATGATGTGATTATTCAGGTTATGACAAATTTTTAAATCTAGCCATCTAATTCAGTTTTTAATTACAGTTTTTAAATTTATTTTTTAGTAATTTATTACTCCAATTATTATATTTTGAATTTTTTTCTTTTAAAATTATGAAGTGATTATTTACTGAGTAATCAAAGAAGCCATTCATACTTTTTATATTTTAATGCATTTTTAAAATTTTTATTTATTCATGCATTTTAAACTCGTCAAATCAAATAGCTAAATAACCGATAATTTTAAATATTAAACATTAAATATTGAAATAAAAGTATTAATGTCAATACATAAAACGTGCACGGTAAAAAAAATACGTTTTATGATTCAAATTGCATTAGATACTTTCCGATTTTACGGACGAATTGAAATAACAACGAAAATGCGAAATCGTGTGTTCTAATTTTATTTCAATTTTTTAAAAATATTATTATAACATTTTGTTCTTTATTAAATCCTTCTGCGTAAGCTGCACTCCTATCAGAAAATTCCGGTTTGTAAGCCGCCATTTTCTGTACTTGTTTACAAAAACGAAATTTTTCACAATTTTACGTTTTGGCATTATTTTGAAAAAAATCGCGAAAAATAACAAAATACTTTACTAATATTTTTTTTTAAAATTACAATTTTTTTTTCAAGGCTCGCCTTCCCGAATATAAACCAAATGTGCATCCTGATGGAATGCCCGAAAAGTGCCAGCAATGGGAGGAAGTACGGTGGTTACCAGGCATGCCTGATTGTGACCTCCTTATGTACCTCAGAGCTGCTAGGTAAGACGATCATTACATAAACTGACTGCATGAATTGCAAAAAAACAAACAGAAAAAACAAAAAAAAACATTGGTATTGTATATTTAGTGATGCTTAAATCCTCATTCATTCTTTATTTACATTTTTTTAAAACGACGTTGTAAAAACACAACATAATAGATGTGTTTACCTGAGGTCAAACATGTTTACAAAACCAAATCATTTGTTTCGCAATCTAATTATATTGTACTTTAAAAAAAAATGAAGATGTCATGTCGTCAGATAATCTCGTGCATTTTCTTCCCACAGTATTCCTTTTGTCCTGTTGTCACCTGACTCCTTCTTCCTTCCTCCCTCGTGCATATCTTGATGACAGTCACACGTGAAAGGTTCCACAAACTGTTGGTTGTGCTTGAGAGCTTCCTCATGCATTCTCACAATCCAGAAAGGGATGCGGGGGCAGTAATCTGAAGGAGTAGGTGGGGAATCACCTCTCTGCAATCATAAGAGAAAAAGGGGGTCAGTTTGAAGAAGCTTCTTATGTTTTATGCTTGTGGGAAGATATTCAGGATAAGTTAACAAGCTTTTATTTTATTTTTTATTAAATAAAAAAAAAATATATTCTTTATTTTATATTCTTTTTAAATAAATCTTTTGTGTCGTGTTGCAATTACTGAGGGCCCCACTGCTTTTTCCAATCGATTTTCCATAGTCGTTGCTGAGAACACCGTCGAAATTTTCTTTTGTCTGATGTTTAAGTGGTGGGATTTGGAAGTGGGTGGGAATCTGCGGGTTGTATTGGAGCATTAGTTTTTTTTTTAGGGTGGGTGAAGAAGGTTAAAGTATTTGAAGTTAATCTAGGTAGAAAGTTGGTGAAGGATGGTGGTTGGGGTTATGTTTTTGAAATAAAAAAATGTTGTTAATGATTTGTTAGACGGAAATTGCAGTTTTTCTATTTGCTTTGTTTGTTTTAAACCTGTGAGTAATGTGAGTGTTTCTTTTAGGTTGGTAGAACTTAAAAAGTGTAATTTATTTTGAAATTTGATTTTTATCCTGTAATTATTTTCACATTAAGTGATTCGTTTTTCTCTAATTTTAGGAGCATGGCTGCTTTTGCAGGGATGTGTGACGGCGGTTCAGCAGACGATGGCTGTTTGGCTGCTTCTCGTGATGATACCACTATCAATGCTATGGATATCGTAAGTATTAACGAGCCATTAAATTTTCAAGTAGCAGAGAATATACATTCGTGTGTATCATATCATGTTATCTGCACATTTGCAACAGTTGGCTTTAAACCCGTAATACGGTTATTCAATCAATTTGATTAAGTTGATTAAGCTGGTTATTTAGATTCAAATTTGTAGATATAAATAATAATAATAATCAGATTGATCGGGATAATTAAAATGATTGACCACTTCAAAATAAATATACGAATAACGTCATATTTTCGTTATTTGTGTACAGTATTTTACAAGGTACCTTGAAACACTATTTTTCAATCAAAATAAATAAAATGCAGTATTGGTAAAATTTTTTAAAGAGCAGAGCATTGTATATGTACAATGTACAGCATACGAATAATATTTATTTTAAAAAATGGCTTAAAATTAATTTAAAAAGAAAAAAATAAAATAATGCTGCATTTTTGTGTCAACTCGTGTTGTTTACACTTTTCCATCATAATTTCCCTTTTCAGATCACCATCCACGCATACTATAAATTTAGTAATTCATTAAGTCTTAACGTTGACAAGTACCAGCATTTTATTCTCCTGTTTTATTTTTTTGTTAAACTCGACCTTTTGATGCATAAATCTGAATTTATGTTGACCCCGGTTCGTACGCCATGAATAAATGTGGTGGCTTTTGGTCTTTGATTTTAAGTGCAAATTATTAGTAGTGGTAGGTTTTGCATGTAAAATGGCGGATGTGATGAATATTTAATGCAATTTGAGTAAGTTGTGGTGAGGTTTATAGGTAATAAGAGTTTGGTAAATAATAAAATTTAGTTGGGTATGAGTCAGAATAGAAATCAGATTTGGTAATGGAGGTCGAGACGTGGGGGAAGTCGATTAGATTTACAATTTTGTTTTTATACACGGCTTATTGATGATATATTTTTAAAACTGAGATTTAGGGTGCTAAAATTTTGAACGAAAATTATTTAGGAGGTGTTAACTGAAAGGAAATATATTTATTTGATTATAAATTGTATTTATCTAGTTTTCGACGGAAATAATAATTTTATTTTGAATAAGAATGAAAATAATTGAAAGCATTTCTCCAAGTCTCATTTAATGGACACTTTTTGAAGTGTGTAAAAGGAGAAAATGAGGCGGAGTTAAATGCGCACTTGGTACAATGTGCTTTATGTGCATGTTCTGACACCCAATTTCATCGTTGGAAACAAGTGAGGCACGAAAGAAAGTGAAAGAAGGAAAAAAAAACTTTTTGGGATTTTGCCAGGCACCAAGGGGATTTGCCTTTTATTTTTCTCAATCTCTTAAGTTTCCATCTTGTCAAAGACTCAAATGGAAGCACAAGGCAACAGGAAATGTTGAGAATTCTTTTTAGATGAAATTTGGATTAGAGATAACGAGAAATATGGGATGAGAAAGGGTTTTACAAAGAGGAAAAATAGATTCAAAAACACATTTTCAGTAATTTTTTAATGAGTATTTGATGTGTAACTTGATATCATAAGACGTATTGAAAACGTGGAATAAATGTTGACAAAAGAAAACGGAATTTAATTATTTTCATACATTGAAACTGCTAAATGCGGTAGAGAATGTAATAAAATGGTTAATGCATTGCTTTTTTTATACCCATGTCATTGCGTGTTAATATCAGTTATGTCCCCACAATTTTTTTTCTAGTGCAAAACAAACCATTCATTTAAAAGCCATCGTCAAGCAATCCAAGATAAAATGAAAGCTTGTTTTTCCTTTTTAATATCGGAATGGATTCAACAATGTCGTAAACGTGGAATGACAAACAACATTTTTTTTATCATGTTACTGCACATTGAGACGAGAGTTTCAATCATTAAAATCAAGGACGCGAAAAAAATGGCGGAGACACCTCATAAAATGTCTTTTTTTATCGTCGCTTTTTTTCAAACTTAATTCTTTTTCTTTTTTATTGTAAGTTTATTTCTACTTGTAAAAAATATAATATTAATTTACTACATTTGAAGAAAGTTCTAAAGTAATATCATACCTAAAAATATTTTCTTAATATGCAATACCGCACACAAAACGCAATATCTACAAATAACATAGTGAATTTGAATTGCAATCACTAATTTCCATAAAAATATTTTTAAATTAAAAAAATAATGAAATAATTTTTTTTTATTTCCTTTTTTATTATGGAAATTATTATAGAAATAATACTAGAAACATGTTACCGTTGTAAAAGTTCTATGTTTTTTGAGTTAGTGACGTTGACGAACAACATATTGTCATAACCATATGTGCAGTTTGTGTGTAATAAAATCTCTTATACAGGCGCAATATAATATTTTAAAGCAGGAAGTTGTTAAAGTGTTTTGTTAGTTGAATTGGTCTATAATTTTGTTTTCATCTTTTATTTAAATTGTCAATTTTAAACTTGTCTTTTTCGAACTCATTTCAGCTACATGCAAGTAATTACGATACCGGGAAAGCATTACAAGCATTGGTTAGGAATCCTGTACCGAAAGGCGTTGATAAAAAGTGGACAGAAGACGAACAGGTCGGTGAAATGTTAATTTATTTTCTTCTCGTAGTTTTATTAATTATTAAATTTAACTGAAAAAATTGGAAAACAAATTAAGTTTTATTATTTTCAGTCTGCTTTTGTCATGTAGTTTCAAACAACAGGTTTATTAAAATTATTTCATAATTTAAACATGTGAAGTATTTTTACTTTTCATTTTTATTTAAATATTTAAAAATCTAAATATTATATTATATTATTTTTATAGATTTATATCAAAGTTGTGGTTGCATGAGGAAATTTTAAAATAAGTTAAAGGAAATAATAAAAAATATTTATTAATAAAAAGTCTATAACATTAAATCATAATTTGAAGAAAAATTACGTAATTTTATTACTCTATTAGGAATTTAAAATTTATTTTACAAATTTTAACTTGAAAAAAAAATCTTATTTATTTCATTTATTTAATCGCAAATGGTGTTTAGCAGCTTTTATTTATTTTTATTATTTAGTATTTAATTAGCCAGTTGGTAATTAGTAAAAGATTTTTTATAACTAATGGAATTTTTACCGCAGATTCTTAATTTGTAATAATTTTTAAGAATTCTGTACACTTGCATATCAACCGCAAAGATATTATTGATGACATGTCTCGCTTATAATGTTTCCATTTATGTGTACATGGGTTTCTTCGCTGGCTTCGCTTTCATCAGAGCAAAAATCAATGGATTTTTGTCCATTTAACGATCAAGAGTCTCTGGTGTACAAATTGCCAAGGTTACTTAGCATTGGAGTTTTACTTGGGACTCAAGATAGTCCCTTAAGGACAAAGCGCGTGACAAGCAAAGGTTTGTGCGGTTGCTAAGATTTATTTCTTATTTACTTTTTTTAAAGAATCTAATGAATAAATAAATAAATGAATAAATAAGAATTTTTAAAATTTGTAAGTATAAAATTTATTGTTTGAAAGGAAAATTGAAAAGTGAAATATACATGACATGTAACAATTAGTTAATTAATTAATTAATTATAGATTATAGCATTATTTTGTGCTTATAACTCGTATATTTAATACATCTAACAATCAAGCTGAAAGGTTTAAAATATTAAACAGATTTTATTGATTCAAAACAAAGCTATCAATTTTTTTGATCAAGAAAATTGTTGTCTTCATAAAAATAACGGACAGTTTTAATAAGTTTACGATTTGATACACTAAATTTGGCATATAAATAAAATAAAAGAAGTTTAGATCAGTGGTGATTTAAGTTGCAATTACTTAATTGAATATTATTTAATAAGAAAAAAATGTTTGTATGATATCAGCTCCAAGAAACACAAATGGCAAATCACTTAAGTAGCTATTGAATAAAAGGGAATTTGATTGACACATGGTTTTTTTTTAATGTGTCCATCTCACTTATGTTGTCATCTTCTCGCTGACAAGGAAAGAAAGTGCTTTGCACAGTCCTGACAAGCAGCACGACACAAAGTACAACACATTTTTTTTTCTTTGAAAAGAGGAGTCGCAATTTCTTAGTCTTGCCAGACATAGCAAAACACTAATTGGCTTGTATGTTAACTTAGCACTTGTTGGCATCTGTTGGCAATAAATTTCTGGCCCAGACTGAATAATATGGGGCTAGTTTCATCTGGTGTCATCTGGCGAGAATAAACAAAGATAAATACATTGGAAAAAGAAAAAAAATCTTTTAAATAAATATCAAAATGAAAATATAAAAAATTAAGCTATTTTGTATAGCTTTGTTTTGATTTATTTTATCAAATGGGTTAAATTTTTAAACGTAAAATAAAATTTAGCAATAACAATTACTGTAAAATTCAAGCAACAAACATTTCTTGTAGAAGTGAAATTATTACAGAAAACCATAAGGGGATGATAACGACACGTTGTAATCAACAGAATCTCATAATTTACTTAAGTGTGACGTAGGGAATGGCAGTAATGGAGAGCTAAAAAGAAAGAACGAGAAGGAGGCTGCAGCTGTGGACATGATCTCAGTCTGATTAAGCTGGACTTGTGTGTCAGCAATGATTGGCCCAGAGGCTCACACGATTGTGGTACTACCATAAAAATCAGCCCATAATGCACTCAGAAAATCAATATCCTCTTGATGCTTTAAGAAGACTGAAAAAGGGATAAGAAATTGCTCCTCTTATCATCTAGTTGGTGTATAAAAGGATTGGCTAGAATTCATTCGAACAACCGGAATTAAAGGGATGTTTTGAGGTGTACAAAACGCATCGTTGGTGTTTTTATCTGTTCGAAGCCAGTTTTTATGGCAAATGAGATTAGGAGTAAATTTAGTGCACTAAATCATGCTGATTTGGTAAGGTGTATAGTATTGATGGAAACAGTGTGATTTAAAATTATGTGTCGAATATTTAACTTGATGTGCTTTTTTATAATCGGAATCCTGCCTGATATTAGGGGTTTTTAGTCCCAAAAATTATTTTCTTAGTAATGTTATTTAATGGAAAAATGTCCATTAAATTACATAAAGTCTTCCATTTTTTACAGAAGATTAAAATAAGGGAAATCATGTTGAAAAATGGGGAAAAAATAAAATTCTGTTTCTTTTGGTTATGAAGTTTTTATATTAAAATAACATTTAAATAAACTTGAAAGACAACAATAAGTTGTCAAATATTGTAGTAATAAGCATAGAAAACAAACTAATAAGTTTTAATTTTGAATATTTAATTTTATAATACACTTTGAATTTTAATGCACCATTACACTAAGTTTAAATATATTGTGAGTATATAAGAAACTCACAATCCATTTCTGTTAAATAAGTTTGTGTGTTGTCTGTATAGTTTATACAGAATTCTGTTGTGTTCTAGTTAAATGTATTTACAATGTACTGTTTAGGATATCCTATTGTTAATTCCATTTAACACAGTGGCTAATGTCCTGCCTTCGGTATACCTGACATTTCCAAATGGATCCCACAGATTTCTGGGACAAAATTATAAAAATAAAAATATTTCACTTTTTAATTTTTTATAATGGAATTACCTAATGTCATAAATCTATGGAAAATAAACCATAAATTTACAGACAAAATAAGGTCAACGGAAATTTCCGTAAAAATCTAAATCAACAGAATTTCTGTTATTTCCCGATAAAAGTTTTCCACTGCAGATATGGTCAATAATTATTACATCAGTACACACATCACAGCTGCGAGCTTAAATAAAATGCACATATTTATGTATTGGTTTTTAATACACTTGATACTACGTATTCTATTGATGTTACCGAAGAATAACGAAGTGATAAAATAAGTATGTTTTTGTTGCCGCTACCGGATGCTTTTATCTCTTGGGGTCAGATGTTATTTAAGTTTCGAGGTCAAGATGCCATTTTTGTAGCTAGTTTGATGGCTTGCAATAACCCAACCTTTTCCTTTACCCAATTTTTTCCCTCCTTGTTGTTGATGATAAAAGATGGTGTGTAATTTTGGTGGCGGCCTCTGCGGTTACGTTATGAAACCACGCGAACAAATGGCGCACCTGCTGTCCCAGGTGAAATGGACTCGACTGTTTGCCAATTTAATTAACCGCGTTGAGCCTCGTGCGTTTTGTGGAAATGGCTTTAATTACTTAATTGGCTGACAAATAGCAGAAGGCCGGTCATTACGTTATCCAGCAGCGTTTCTTTTTAAAACTTCCGGCCACCATTTTGATTTTCTTTCTTAATTGATAAGAGATAAAAATGTATAAATTATAACTTTTTTCTTTGTGCTATCTGGTATTAGCAATGCATGGATTGTGTTTTTTAATTACTCTTTTTTGTTTACAATGTTTATCAGCTTTGAAGAGAAAAAGGATTTGCTCATTCTAATAGCACATTTTTACGATGCATTCTTTTCACATCTTTTGTTTAATTTTTTCGTTTTTGCAACAGGTGCAATTATCAAGTAATTGTAAAAGATTATTAAAATGTAATTATTATGTAACGATTAAAGTAAGAATAGGGGATTTGTAGATCAGATCCGGAAGTTTATGGAGTTAAACGCTGGTAATTTTGTTCTACGTATTAAGATACGATACGATGAGAAATAAATTGCAACTTTGGCATTTTACGACATTAGCATGAGTGAAATATTAAATTTTTGACGCTTGACTATAATGATGCACTTTAAATGAATTATTAGCCAATTTTTCCGAACTGTAACCCTTTTAATATCCGGCTATTGCCGGCCTATTTCCGCAATTTCTGTCTTTTATGATTAACATTAAACTTAAGCTGACAGTAGAATTTTTCTTTTCTTTTTAAAAATTTTATTAATGTACTTAGGTTTGGAGTGAAAATAAACTTTTCTAAACAAACAAAACGATTTAATTTTTATTTACGTTTTTCTCAAATTGGCCCATAAAATAACTGAAATAAACTTTCTTAGAGGCCGATTTAAGAGGGCACGTGCTCAGAGACCCATCAATTATGGAACTAGTGGCCTCAATAGCATTGCATGTAAAATTTTTAAAAAATTATTAAATAAACTTGTACCTCGCTACACGGTCGCTCTTTATACGGCATTTCGCTATAACGGCCTTCTTTAATTATGGCACTTTTTCGATTTACGGCCCACAATTTTCGTTATACGGCTAAAAATGCTGTATACATAAGGATTCGTTATACGGCATTTCGCTTTACAGCCAGCTTTTCTGAAAGTGTCTAGGCCTTAAAGCGAGGTATGATAATAAAAAAATAAAAATATTAAAAAAATTTTTTTTTAACAACCCTAACATTTTTTGGTACCCAAGGACTCATAAACTGAAAGAGGGTTGTGTTAATTATGAAAATCCTCAGAAATAATAGGAAATAAAATACATTAACACTATAATGCACTTTTATAGATGGCTATATGAGGTTATCTCATGTATGGTACCAAATAAGAGTAATGTACCCTCAACCCCCTTTCAACCAACTCAATGTAATGAACTGATGATTAGGCCATGTGACATTGGCAGCAGTTGGGGTTATTAGGGGCTGAATGGATGGCTCCCCTGTTTTATTATCAAACAGGCATCTCTGCTTGGCCATTGTGTGTTGAAGGAGGGGACATTGATTAGGTTTGGCACACCAGAAGACATCACTGCGTCTGCGTAATAATGGTACACGAACCGGAAGTTGTATGGTCGAAGAAGGGGTTTGTGGTTATGACTAAGTGTGAGACTGATAATGCTATCAACTTTTATTTTTTCCTCCTGTTCGTTTATGATTAATATATAATGATATTGAAATATCATTCAAGTTTGAATAATTAAAAACGAATTGACTAATAAAATTCAATTGAATGGAAATAATTTTTTTAATGATCGCAAACCAGAAATATTAAAAAAATTATATATGTTTTAATTATAGATTAAGGAGATATTTTATATCTTATTCTATATAGATAAAGACGAATGTTATAAAATCACTTAATGGATGGAATAGATTTTGGTGTTGTGTAAGGCGAAGAAAAAAATCGATAAGGAGGTGTGGTGTAGGGTGTTGGCTATAGAGGGTAGCGAGGTGATCCAGGCTGAATTTCCCAGGATTAGCTGTGCCCCCTATTGGTCATTGTGGCGTGTGATAGAGTGAGGGGAGAAGATAGTAAGGCCTTGGTGCTGCTGGACTATAAGATAAAATGTAAACAGGGTGCTTGTGTGTTTGTCCAGGGTGTGAGGGGAATTTATAAAGAGAGATTGGTTCTGTGTGTAGTAAAATGAGTGGCAAGGAAGTTTGTGTTAGGAGGGAATTAATTTTGACATATGTTAATTGAATTTGTTTGAGTGACTGTGAAAGGTAAATATTTTCATTTTTTTCCCGTCTTTGTCTTGTTTTGTGGTCTGAAAAATGGCAAAAGTCCAAATTTCATTTTGTCAGGTATAGAGTTTCTCTAGGTGTGTAAATTGGATTTGTAGTGCCTTCATTTTATTTGTCTTGGGGTTTATGAAAAGAAAAGGATTGGAGGGAAAATTGTGGTTAAAACACAGTATTTTTTTTTTTATTAAAGAAAAATTAAAGATTTGTTCAAAAATAATTTTAAAAAAAATTTTAAATTATTATTTTTTTACTTTAAATTTATTCTTTATACATGTTTCGGTAGAAGTTATCATCTGATTCATCTCTTTTTTTATATTCAGTTATGGTATTTCATTTTTTCTTTGTTTTTGTCTAGAAAGCATGCTGCCACTGCAGCCATTTTTTTCTTTTTTTCTTTATATTTATCTGTGGATGTGTATATTTCCTGTTGTAGCAGAACAAATGGCTGCTGAGGTCAGTGTTTATGGGTTATGTCTCTTTGGATATTCCCTAAGGACCTAACCCTCCTCCTTGCAAGCCCCTGCACTTCCCCTTGGAACTTCTTGAACCCCTTTGGCCTTATGGAAAGTCCCTTAGTTACCCTCGAGGCTTGTAAACTTAATTTTTAAGTGAACTCAATTTACATTTTAATTGAAATTTAATGATTTGCGATTTAATGTATGGCATTATTGCAAAAATGCTGATTTATGTGTAACTTTATTTTTCTTTAAATTTTATTTAAAAAATTTCAAAATATATAAATTTATAAAAAAAAATTAAACAAAAAATACACTCAGCAGGTGTTTGTTTATTGTTACATGAATTTGAGTTTTTATTATAAAAAATAATTTATAAAAACACTGGGAAAATAAATAAATAACATCTCAGGAAATAACTTAACAAAAAAAATGCAGTTTTGTAAAACGTAAAAAATTTAATATATATTTTTTTAATTTTTAAATTTCAAAAGAAATAAAAAACAATATAAAAATGAAAGAAAACGGTATTGGAGTGTAACAAATCTCTTCGTTACGCTATAAAGCAGTAGATTACACTAAAACATCATGGAGCATTAATTTATAAATACCTGTTTTGACTTAGAGAATGCGATGATTAATGCTTTACATTTACTAATTCGCTTATGTGAATACGATGATAATAATTTGCTGTTTAAAGTAGATAAAAGGAGATTTAAAAGCATTGTTTGTGCTTGGAAAAATATATATAAATTTCCTTGATTCAAATCCCACCTCTTCAAGTATGGTGCAGATCCTTCCAAATCCGCTAGGTGTCGACCCTAATCAGATCATCAGCTGCTCCGTGGGGGAGAAACGAGCCACAGCCAATCAATAAATGTGCAGCCGAATGGATCGGCCTAACAGACGCTGCGCCCTAACACACGGATTTTTCTTTGGGTGTCAGACAGACATATTGGTTTTTATTTCTTGTGTTTAAAATTGTATTTTAGTGTTAATTAGCAAAATTCTCATTGATTTCAATGGGGAGATGTAAAAAATTTGTTTAAATAATTTTTTTAAATATTTTTTTTGACATTTGATTACACAATTGAATTTTAAATAATATTATTTATATTATTAGTGTAATTTAATTAATGTGGACGATTTTAGAAGTGGGATAAAGGTTTAAAATGGCTTTCAGTATGTGGCGACCATTTTAATCGTACATTTTAATCAAGTTGAGTTAAATCGCATCCTGTGGTCTGTGCAATGATTTCGAGTGAGTGAGTAGATTCTAATCAATTGGACAACTTACACAATTAGAGTTAGTTTGCTCGTGACCATGTTAAATTGAATAATTGCATGTCGTACAGAACGGCACTACCTTTGAAATTCTCGCCTATCATGAGATTAATCAAGTGTAGTAAATAGAAAATAGAAAATGACTACTTCAAATTCTTGATTCACTTTCTAAAATCATGGAGCATGCATATCAATACAAGTTAAAATAATTATTCAAATAATTACACAAAATGAGATATAAGTTAAAAATATATAAAATTCTCACTAATTTCGATTAGACGAAATGGGCTGTAACCAAAATATCATTATAAATTCAAAATGGCGTCTTTAAATGAGTAAATTTTCAAAGTTAATGCCCTATAAGTTAGTAGTTTTAAATTACGGTGTTTGAAAATTTCTTCTGTCATTATAATTTAGAAAAGTTTTTTTATTTTGAATTAAATAAGTGAAGCAAATTCGGTTTGAGCCATTTGGCCTCGTATGTCAAGTAATTAAAAGTCAAAGATGTCAGAAGTAGTGAGGTGAATACAAATGCGTTTAGAGGTCAAGAAGGAGCAGAAGCATTTGAAAAGAACAGTGTTTGAATTGGTTAGAAACTGGTGTTCCGTCTTTATCCTCGTGTTATAAATAAAAATACAAGCTGCAGTTGATCTCGAGTTTTAAAAGAGGAAATGAAATGCAAGGGGAATTAATTTGCTGAGCACTTCCTCAAAGTGAAATGTGGTGAGAGTTTTCACAACCCATTTGAGTGGATTACGCTTAATTGGTAAGAGAGAAAATGTTTATTTTATTTGCTTGTTTTAAGGATGATCCTTTGTGTTTATTTATTTATTTATCTATTTATTGTTTTTGTTAAGTTTGAAAGAAAAAAAGGATTATTTGTATAGCTTTGAGTCTCCAAATGACCTCGTTTGCAGGTTTAAAGGAAGTTTTTATCCGTTTCAAATGTTTTATGCGGATTAAAAATAATGTAAATGGGTTTAAACTTTTTTTTTATTGTTTTTTTTTATTTTTGGAATTTTATCTTGTTTTTTTTATTTTTTAATTTGTATTGATTAGTAATATAAATTGACTTAAAAAGGATGTTTATTGGAAAAAGCGGAGGCAAATAAAAAGATAATTAGACTTAGGGTTAAGAGTGTGTTAATTTGGACTTTGAGAGGATGCATTTTTGCTAATTGGTCTTCTGATTAAATTAACAAGCTTTTCTCGCACATTACCCGCACCAGGGACACTTGGAAGATGATGGGAATGATTCGAAATTACAACTTCCTGTTTCGACACGCCCTCTCGTGTTAGTTTTTATGAAACAATTTTTTTCAAGTATTATAATAAGTAATCTTTTTTTTAATTTGCTTTTTTATGTAATTTTTTAATTAATTTTTCTTACGTAATTTATATTTTATTTTTCCCTAGATATTTGTATCATTAGTTAATCGAAATGCAAATTAGTCGTATTTTACATTGAGTGTTTTCACTTTCCCTGTTTTTTTCTGTTGTATCATAGCAACTGACAAATGTTACTTCTAATAGAAAATGATAAGCACAAAGATAGAATAGAGATAGAAGTTTTTTCTATCTACTTTAAGAGATTTGTATATCAGATTAAATAAAAAATAAAATTATAAGTTTCGTTGTGATGTTACAAGATTTTATCCAGTTTATTTTATGTAGAAAAACCTTGTTTTGGCGAATAATTGAACACAAAAATTTGCAGCATAATATTGGAAGTTATATGAATTTTTAAAATTATGTACATTTTGTTCAATCAAAAATTGAAATTTTGTATATTTTATTATTACGTCAATGATTTATTTATAGCAAGAAAAATATAATTTCGGGTTATGAATGCTTTTTTTTTTATTGATAATACAGAATGGAAAATTTCGATTTGCTACTTTAGGACTAAAAGGTTGCGTGAAACGATCTAAAAATGGGTTTTACTTGTAATTAACATCGGTTTTAATTTTTTGTTGTCGTCAATGAACAGTAAATACTTCACTCATTGACGTCATAACGACTTGCAGATTTAATTTTTCATTAAAAAAATATATTAGTGACGTAATCGCTTAAAATTTCAAAATACATTTTTTAATTTATTTAAAATAATAAATCTTATTAATTAAATTTATTATTAATATTTAAATTTAAAATAAGCACAAAATTTATTCCCAAAATATATTAAAAAAGTAAAAAATATAATTACTTAACTTTAACTTTAACCAATTAAAGAAACAATTAGCACCGTGAACTACAAAATAAAAATCAAATCAAATGTTAATAATTTTTTTTCTTATAAAAATTCACACACCCCCATCGAACGTAGTTCCATCGTGTCTCACCACGTTCCACGGCGTCCCCGGTAGGCGGAGCCGGCTCTCCCTCTTTCTATGTGAGGAGGCATTAGTAATTTGGGTGTAGGCGCTGGTGCAGCTGGCGACGACGAGCACCGCTCTTGTGATTGGCACTTGGAGGCCCCTTTTCTGACAGATCATGTTAATCAATACAATGTAAATGTTTCCGAGTGGCAGCCACGACGCTTGCGTCTCTTCCTCGGCCTTTAGTTTGAAGGATGGCGGAGGTCAGCAGGCACTGGAGGCCGGCACACGAGCTCGCTGCTCGTCGGTGACGCCGAACCTACGTCTAGAGTGAGTTTGCCTGGGTCTGGGAGCTCCGTGCAGCCACCATGTTTGTGTGTGGTGCCGTGTGCCCTGGTTGATATCGCAAGTGGTTTTTATACGCAACTCGACTCGACTGTTTCAAGTGGATTTGTAGTGAAGTGTTGTGGCACTGGATTTTTTTCAAGTATTATATGTATTTCAAAATAGTGGATTATTGTGCAATTCGTATCTGGTACGGTATAGGTTTTCCAAGTTTTATCCTTTTTTAAATATTTCTATTATCTATTTTTATTTTATTGTTTTTTGATTGTTTTATGGGTTTTTTTAATTGGGATTGTTTATGGTGCTTGAAATATTAATTTTTTCGATAAATAACGTTAGAATTTAATATATTTCTCTAAATATATAAAATTATAGAATATTTAAAGAGATTTTGTCTGGAAATAATTGAAATATATCAGCTCTAACGTAAATTAAAGGTAAAATACGACTTTAAAAATAATTAAAAAAAATATTTTTATTATTTCTTTTATTGAAAATCGTAAATTTAATGATATTATAATTTTTATATGTTTGAAATTTTATTCCTCATAAAATTTACAAATACTGCTTTAAAATAGCTAATTAAAAAGCTGAAAACTTTGAAAAGTAAATTTTTTATTTTCTTATTCGTAAAAAAGGCAAATGTCGTTATAGAAACGAAAACCATTAAAAAATTAAAACCTATAAAAATACAGAGCAAGGTATTAACGAGAGGAAATTGCTTTTAAGTAGTACCACCAGATGGCTGATGCAGTGCATTGTGGGACCATCTTTCTTTTAACACGCATTAATAAATTAACATGTTAGTGCACATGTAATTTATTTGGATCTACAAACTCATCCGCCCATATATTTTTTTAGCTTTTTGTTTTTTAATTTTTATCTTCATTTTGACTTCAATTTTTTTCTTTTTACTAAATTTAATCCAATATGTTGTCTACTCTGTTAGTGAACCTCAGTTTAAGGTTATTATAATGTTTAATGTTGTTTGAAACGCAATCGTGTTTTGTGATGTTAATCTCTGGTGCTAATCTCCCAAACGAGAATGAATAGGCACCTGGGAACGTATAAATATTTCAAGCGCTTTGTGCCTCCACCTTCATTTGTACACTCAAAGTGGAATCTTAATTTAAATTTTTATTCCAAGGAATGCGATGGTTTGAAAAACATGCATGTTGTTAAGGTCTTTAATTTTGCACTGCATTTGAAGCAGTCTTTAAAAGTTCTAATTTTTCAAGTTAAAAATAAAAATAAGCAACATGAGTCTTGGTGCCAAATAAAAACACAAAAAAATATAAAATCGTGTAATTTAATCTTTGTGGTAAAATGAAGAATTAAATACAAGTGAAATATGGTTTTAATGATTGAAGGGAATTTTAATTTTAAATAAAAAATAATAAAATAATAAAATTTGAATGAAATCAGTCAAAATATACAAAGTTCATCAAGTCTCAATTAATGTCTAAATCGTGGAATAAAATGTATTAGTTGTTATGAAAGGGGGTATTTAATAGGATTAATATTATGGGGCGGAGGTTGCAGTGTGTTTTATGTTAATTGGTTTAAAGGAGGAAATTAATTGGGAAGTAAATCTTATGTTAAAAAAATTGGTGTACGTTTGTTTGAAGTCTGATGTGAAAATTGGAATTAGAAATGAATTTTGACGTGTGCGAAATGGTGATGGAGGATTTAATGTAGGGTTATTAAAAGAGGGAGAGCGTTATGCGGTAATTTTGGTTAGGCTGTGAATGTTGGATTAATTATTTTGGCTGAGTAAAAATTAATTTGTGAAATTAGGCCTAATTTGTTGTTGTATGCGGCCTTGTGGGAAAATTGGAATTGAAGTTTTGACATAGGAGAAAACCTTGAAGTGCGAATTTCACATGTTGGCCGTGGTGTTTTGATTTTTTTACTTAACATTTTTCCCTTTAAAAATTATTATATTTTATTTTTATCTTTTTTCATTTCGAAAAACATTAAAATTTATTGTAGCAAATTGTAGCTGTAGCTATTTGCAACCTAGTGATGAAAAGCGACTTGTCTACAAAGTAACAAATAACGAGAGGACAAAAATTACAAACAAACTAAAACGGTTTGTTTACATGGTAAACATTTTATAGTGTGATTAATAAGTTGGCAACGGTTTTGTTAACCAAACTTAGCTCTGGCATCTGTTAGAGTATTGAAAGAGTTGTTGGCAAATGGCCTTCATTTGAAAAATATTTTAAGGGCAAAGCATCAGTTTTGCTGATGACATGTCTTTTGGCTAAGTGCATCATCAATTCACATTTGTTTACTGCAAATCAAGCGTGTGGTTATTTCAAGTGTTTGAGCTGTTGAAGATAAAATAAAAAAAAAATGGAGAGTTAAAAGACACTTGAAAAAGATAGTAACTGTCACACTTAATTATGCCTGTAAAAGTAGCAGTGTCATTACAGCTAATTTGAAATTTGGAATAAAACATGTCGATGTTAATGGTTTTGACCTGTTAGCATTTAGTGTTATTAAATTGCAATGAATAACGGTATTTGTGATTATTGCTTTCAGATTAGTTGAGATCTCAAGTTTGAATTCTGAATTATGATATTTGAATTTTAGAATCTTATATTGGTTTTTATTAGTGGAAAAGACAAAGATTAGGATTTTTTTTTCTATTTGTTGAATGAAGAAACCAAATACCTTAGATGGAAAATTGAAACATAATGCTTCTTATATTGATATTTAATTTCCTGCACAAATTTGAAGTGGAAACACAATGGTGAATAATGTTAACAAAAACTCGAATTTAGGTCATGTTTTCAAATTATCTCTTAATTTTTAGTTTATATTTAAAATTATTAATATAATTTATTTTTATTTTGGTTGAATTTTATTTATAAATTCAATTTTAGTTGTCCAATATGGCTACCTAAAGACACTAAAGACACTTATATTTAAGAAATGTATAATTTTGAAGTTTATTTACTTATTTATCAATAAAAAGCCAAACAAAATTTAAAAATAATGAAATTGAGTAAAACTAAAATACTTCTAAAAATATTTATAAATCCAATAATAGATACATGAAATTTAAGAAATCTTCAATAAATATTGGTAAAATAGTTTAAATCTATTAAAAATCTAATAAAATTTTTAAATTTAGAAATAATTTCTCAGATTTTAGTGAATAGCTACCCCTTTTAAATGCAACTGCCATACAATATTGTATTATAGCTTACAACTTACAATTTTAAACACTAGGTTTTATGTGGTGATGCTTAGATTTGAAACAATACAAAATTCGATTCTGATGTTTCGGTACAATTTTCTAAAATTCTCAATAGAAGAATAGAATTTAGAAAAGAACATTAGTTTTTTTTTTAAAGAATATATATGTATGTGTGTAGAAATAAATATTTTAAAGATATTTTTAAAGCAGTAGATAGTCGAATAGGCTTGACGTTAAATCCAAAATGGGCAGAGTTTGGCATGTAGCTGATACTGAATTTCAAATAGGTCCGCGGTAATATTGGACGTTCGGTAAAGCTGGTGAGACTGGAGGTTTGTGCTGAAGGTAGCTTTTGTTCAGTATCTGAAGCTGGTAGGCCTAACAAGCTTTTGAAAGCGTTCACTTGGATGGAAAAATCCCGCCCTCTATAGGACTCTACATGGGAGAGTAGTCGTGCCAAAACCACTGGTGTTAGTTGACTGAATTTGAGAAAGAGAGAGAGCAGAGGAAGGAAGAATGACGAGGGGAAAAAGATATGGGGGAAATGGTTGATTTATTTTATAGTGGAATTGTAGACGACTGTACATAGATGGCAGAATTTAAATGTGGCTACCATTTTGAGTGAAGTTTGTTGACCAATACGTTTGCTGTGGGTGACTTTCTGCTCTTGTACAATGACAATTTATGGTTGAAAGCGCATTAGCTGCAAATGGCGCTCTGGCTATATGTGTGTGGGTATGTTACGAGTCTCCTGACTGTCGCCAGATGTCGCTTTCATGTTTTATAGTTTTATAGGAGTATTATACAGAACTGTATAGATGTTTTATTTTTTTCATATTTTCTCTCTCATTTGAAAATATAAAATTTAGTTTAGTAAATAAATTACATAAATATATATCCAGTTATTGTTTCTCTCGATATGTGACATTATTTTATTGGTGCACGATGACTGGTCACAGAGATGATTAACGTGTCTTAGAGAAGATCTTCTTGCACAAAGGACGTCTTACTTGAAGCTAATTGAGTCATGGTGCTCATGTCATTTTGTTTCAAATGGAAATAATATCCGGTACGAGTGGAAACAATATATTTATCATCTTAGAAGCCAAATCTAATCATACTCAAATAGATTGTTCATATTAATAATATAAACTGACATTTATTTATTAAATGAATAACTAGACTATAGATACTTATTTATTTACAGCAAATTTTGAGAAAATTAAATTATTTAAACAATTCGTGTCTCAACTCGGAAACACACCAATTACATTTGCAGAAAATTGATTACGACGCTTGTACATTACATATAAATATTAATATTTGTTTGATATGAAATTTTAATAAATTCAAACAATTTGATTTATTTATTTTGATTGAACTAATTCGAAATAAATATTTAAAATGGCAAATTCTGTCATTTATATATTAATTTAATATGAATTTAATTAAAATAAATTTATTAACTTTGCTCAACGATCGGTATTGTGTGAAATAAAAACATTCTTAACCTTTTGTGTGTATGGGTTAGGAATTTAGATGGGAATCTTTTATTTGCAGCACAATCCCGAGTTAGAAAATGGACTCTTCGTATCAGGATATTGATTGGACGTCGGGTGGCCTCCCTCTTTCTCTTTCATAATTGTTGTATTAGGATGTGTTGACAAGTGTCTTTACACTCTCATTACCAACACAATAATTGTTCCTTTTCAACCATGTCAACACACCTCTTGCCACACCATCACCCCCTCCTACTTCCTCTAAACAAACACATACACACTACTCTTATGATACTGATAATCTTGCACAAAGAGGAATAAAACTTTAAGACTGTGATCAAGAAACAGATTATATAATGAGAAGGGTTGGAGGGGAAATGTTGAGCAACTAATGACAATGAATGTAAAATGAAGGTAAATTTAATATTAATTGTGTCTTTACTGCTTTGTTAATTATACAAATTTTTAATAGAATAATGATGTGATGTTTAAACATGAAATTTTTTAAAGATAAATGTTTTTTTTTGTTTATTTAGTGTAATGGAAGCTTAGAAGTTGTTCAAGCATTGCGTATTAATAAATTAAAAAGAGAAGAATAAAAAATATTTGCATTAGCCCGAAACTCATGACATAAAAGCATATTAAAAAATAACTCGGTGTATGTTTGAAAAGAATTACAAACATCTTTTTGGCATTTTTCATCTACGTTCTATTTTTTTTTCTTCTTCTCTCATCTTAATTCACTTTTTTTGCTCTCGTTCTTCTGGTTTTCTTATTTTGTTTTCTCCCTGAGGGAGAAAAATTGAAGTTTTTTAAGGGGTTGTTCCTCGAAGGAAAGTTTTTGAAATTGGAAATTTAAAGAAATGTAAATATTAAAATGAATTAAGTTACCGATGGCGGTTTATTGTATAATACTGTGTATTTGCATGTTTTTGTTAATTTTTTTTTAAAAATAATATTTACTAATTTATATTTTTGTTTAAATTTCTAGAAACGGTTCATCAAGGGTTTACGGCAACATGGAAAGAATTTTTTCCGGATTCGAAAAGATTTGCTGTCTCATAAGGAAACGGTAAGTGACAATCAAGCAATACGTTCAATTTGGTTAAGCTAAACTTAAATTTTGATTAAATTAAGATGAATAAATGTTACGTCAAACAAGTGACAAGATTTAAGCAAAATATGATGCAAAAATAAACATCCTGCTACAAATTGAATGCATTTAGGCTGGGTTGCACCAACTTGTACCAAAATTAGTTTTCTTTTAAATGTTGTTTAAGTCAAGGATGTATTGGTCTAATGTTTATTTAACAGTGTTTTGAATTTTGCTTAATTGTGCAAGTTAAGTGTTTAACATTTGCGAATGATTTTGATAAATGTTTGCGGTATTAGTGCTAACATTTGTGCTTGTGTGTCGCGAGGTTTATCAGATGTGTCGAGCTTTCTGGGGCTTTTAATTAGCGGTCGCGTTTTGGCAACTGACCACCACAATTAATTCCTAATCAATTTTACTGTTGCATCATTTCATGCTTGCTCAAATCGTAAAGTTGAAAATTAAATTGAAAATTGAGATTTAGTTAATAGAATTTCATACCTTGCAGTTATTTGAATACTTTTATTTATTTTTTAAATTAAAATTCAATCTTTTTTTTTATTCAAAATTCCCTCGAGTCATTTAATATCGTGAATTCATCAAGATGAAATAAAATGAAATTAAAACCACTAATTAGTTAAAATTATACAATTAAACGACTACATAGTGGCATTGTAATGTCATTACTAATTTACGATTATTTTTTCCTCCACCGTATATATTTTTTTCACTTGGCTTTACAGATTTTATGTTTTCCTTTTCCTTTATGCCGACAACAAGCCGAGCGGGTTTTTCATGGCTGTCCTTTGTTCTCTTTGTCAAATTATTCAGGGCAACTTGTGTGGTTCTATAATCTAGCGTGTCATTTCAAGAACATGGCACGAGAGGCCGAGAAGGGGAAAGAGTGGGGCTATTGGATTGGGTCACCTCAAAAGGAAAGCACCTACCAACACCAGGTGTATTCTCCCCAATCACCCCCTATGATCAAATAAAAACCTCTACTTTAGCTTTGCTACTAAGAAACTTTCACTTGAATGCTTTCTTTGTCTTGTGTGTGACCACCTAGGAAAAATACAGTATAATGCAAAAGGATACAGTTTTTTTAACAAAATGAAATGAAAATGTTTATATGTACTATAAACAATATGGCCGAATTTTTGAAATGTTTTTATGGCAGTTGAAACATATTTTTATGTCTAAAACCTGGTGTTCTTTGTATGCCCATAAGGAAGATTTCTTATCTCGGCTTATCATATAACTTAGTGCTTATAGGCTGGAAAGTGCTAACGTGGGTAAAATCTTAGATTAATGCTATGGCTATATTCAAAGAAACTTGGGAAAAAATAGTGAGGTTTTAATTTTCTGAAAAATTTAGTGGTGGCTTCATTGTGTTTCAATAGACCAAGCATGTCAAACTCGCTGCTCACAGAATATTTTTGCAGTGCAGCTAGTATAGCAGTACGTAACGAAAATCTACTTATACATGGTTTTTAATAAGGAACCACCAATGGCAGTGAATATTTTACCAGCTGATAACAAAATAATATCTACCATGTCATAAGTTGTGTACTTCTTTGCCTAACATTAAATATTTAGCTTTCGGAGAACAAGAAAAATTAATTTATTTTTGTCATTAATCAAAAAGTTATTCTGTGTATTTTTATTAAAATTAAAATTTCTATAAAAATTGAAGCTTTTGTTTTTTTATGGCCCACAAACTTACACCATATTTATTTGGCCAGTGTTAGTTATGAGTTTGACATGCTTGCAATAGACAGTAATATCATAATGGAACTGATAACAACTAAAAATCTGCCGACAGGTGGCAGCCAATAATGTCAACACAAATTTAGTTTGTTAGATTGGAGTATTCAGCCATTTTGATTTCAAGCAGCAAGTTATGAGTTTGTGTGTACACTTAATCCACATGGAGTAAGTGGACTATTTTATATTTATAAATAAATATAATTCAAGGTTTACAATACCAACACAGACTTTGGTCTTGTTTGAACTTTGCTATCATTTATTACTCTCAATTTAGATGTCTGAATACATCACTCTACTGCCTTTGATGCGAGATAGCTTTTATTTTTTTATTATTTTTATTTTTTTTTGTTGTCAGTGAGTGGCGTTTGGTAGGCGTTTCTAGTAATGGCAGCCTATAGCCGGGTTATCGGGTTTCCACTCGAGGGGTGTGTCAACATGACACAGTCTAAGATTGGCTCACAAGTATGTGGTTGCATTGGCCCCTAGTGGTGACAAACGACAGTTGAGTTTGAATGCAGCGCCACCTGTACATACTCAAACGCTTGATGGATGTATTTTGTCGATTTCCCACTTTATTTTTTTTTACGTTTGTTATTTCGTGCTTGTTGTCAACTGACTAGGTTTATTTATTTTCTTCTTTTCTTTTTTTAATCTTTGTGTCAGATGCGACTGTTTGAAAAGGGGGTTGTTAAAGGTTTATTTTTGATGTACATCGTACATTAAGTTGATGTTTAGAAGGGAAAAAATTAATTTATGGAACGGATTTTAATGGGAGTTTATTAGAATTGTTTGACATTTCGCACAGGAGTGATGGTGTACAGGTGAACAGTTAATGCAGTGATTTATCTACTTTTAAAAATATTAAACTCCCTTAATGTCGTACATTCTAGATGTTTTTATCCTTGTTTCGTACTTAAGCTTTTGACGAATGTTGGTGGGGAAAACAAAAATTGTCGGTTTATCTCATGTTGACAGTGATCTATTATGATTTTGAAAATTTTTTATTGTCGGTTAGGGGAAGAAAATATTTGTTATTTATTTCAATTTTTTTTTCTTTTATATAATTTAAAAAAAGATTAATTTTGAAAATTAGGAAAAATAAATTGTAAAATACGAAAATGACAAGCATAAAATTCCATTCTTGAGCTCGTTTCAATTTTTCACCCTTGTAAAAGCCTGTTTAAATCCATTTCCCACATCATATCACCTGCGAGATGAAAACGTGTGGCCATTTTGTGGTAAGATGTAATTTTATTGCAAAGATGGCGGCGAGATGTTTTAAGTGGCAAGAGGCCATGTGTGTGCGGTTTATGTAATAAGGCGTAGAAGCGGGTCATTGCACCTCATTACACACCTTCCTCCTCCACCTACCAGTGAGCTGGGAGCTTAATGAGGGATTAATTGCATGAAGGAAAGCAACTACAAGTTGTATCATGATCTCAACCGTCTCTTAAATCATCATCAGCTTCTCGCTCCTCGCTCTACTGCTACGAGTGAAAAATTTTTTTCTTTTTTCGTCGTGGAAAATGAGTTTAAACTTAGTTGGAGGTCTGCTTTAAAGAAATGCTTAGCATAGCAATAATATTATAAGGAATGGATGAGAGTGGGAAATTATTATTCCATGTGTAATGTGCTTGCCTCAGCAAGATGAAGAAGAAGGAATATGTTAGTAGATTGATGGAGGAGGTTTGCTGCATTTTAGATTTTCTTTTCCTTTTTTGGTGGATGGGGAGGTGAAGAAAAGTTTGTTTTGAGTAATGATATTTTGAATTATATTCTACTAATATAAACATGAGTTTTTATTTTCTTTTTTATGGTTATAAAATTAAAATTTTAGTGTAATTTATAATTTTTTTTGGGAGGGGGTAGGGGGTCGGGAAGGGTGGAATAGTTTTACGAGTGAGTCTTGAGGATCGTTGACGTGATTAAAATGAAAGTATTCTCGTTTTAATAAGTATGTGAAGCCAATTTAATTTGGTAGTCTCTCAAATTGTTTATATTACATGCAAAGGGAGTTGTAACATGGTGTTCACACATGTCCAAGTGCATGTAAATGTGAAAATAATTTAAATTCCAGTGTCCTCTTTAACGAGGAGTAAGAATGTGTTTTGCTTTATATACAACAGATGATGAGGCTTAAGGAGAAGCCAACCACTTCATTGGCAGGAGGAGGCCTGAGGATTGGTCTGTCACTGCTAAATCAGAACAGATTCCCACCATTTGTGAAGACGGTAGGCGGGTGTGGGTGGGAAGGGGTGGCCAAAACCTCTCCTCATAATCCCTCGAGCTGTTCTTTCCACTCTCCATTTCCCAAGTGCCTACTCGCAACGTCTTTGAATAAGATAAATGTAGAAGTGTAAATTCCTTTCTCCTCAATCTTTTCCTTTCGTACAACTGCAATCGAAGTTTAGAAGAGGAAATGGAGAGTTTTGTTTACAATGAGTTTCTATGTTTTTATCCTGTCTTGGGTTGTTGAAGAGGATTTTTTTTATTTTATTTTATTTTAAATTTAAGATTTTAATGTAGGAAAAATAATGTGAAGGGAGAAATTTAGTGCAAGTTGGCCGCACATGTTTCTTTATGTTTTGTATCGTAAGAATCATATATAGTGGGTGAATTATTTAAATTGCAATGGCATTAAACGTCTAACACCGGAATTATGGCGGGGGTGCAAACGGTTAGTGGAACAGCTGAAGGAGAGATGCAGTTGGCCCATTTGGAGGCAGCAGTTGTGTTTATCAATGGTATAAAAGCAGATTTATGTGCTACGGAGGATGGCGAGATTAAAATGCAATCCATGTGTGGCAACCCAAAGCCACCAGCTCAAGTAGTTCTTTTCGCTTGACTTGTTCTGGCAACACTCGACGGGTTGGTCCTGGTCTAGCTACATGGGTCTCGCTGCAAAAAGGTCGTGATGTATTGAGAAATTTACGAGAGGAACATGGAGAGAATAGTCAATGATGGCGGTGATGATGATGAAGATAAATATTATTTAAAAAAAAAATAAAATAAAGAAATAAAAAAGGCGGTTTCCATTGTTCTATTGTATTCTCAGGTAGAAAAATTGTTAACGGTTGGAGATTTCCGTTTTGTAATTTGGCATTAATATTTTACATTATCTGCGAGTCTTTTGAGAATCTAATAATGGCAATTAGAATATTTATAATTTAGAGCGAAAAATGAGAAATTATTACTCGAAACTCATTTCGTAAGCAGGTTTGCACTTTTCTCACAACCAAATTGTTAACTGTTATTATCTCAAGCCCTTGGATGCCATAAAATATGAAACAAAGGGAGGTTAAGTAGAAAAACATCTGGTGTCAGTTTTAATTTTTTTTGCAGTTGCAATGCTGCTCAAAGTCACTTAGGTGAGTTGTAATAAATCATAAAAGCCGACATTGCAGGGTGAGGGTTTACTTGGGGGACGTGCCACTCGAACTGTTTACACGAATTTAATCTTTTTTCCCCTTCTTTTTTAAATAAAAGCGACATGAAAAAATCGAAACAGTTAGTGCTTAAAAAATAAATAAAAAAAAGAGGAGTTATCAGTAGAAAACACAAGCTCTTTATAGAAATAAATGGGTATGGATCGTTGAAATTTTAGATGAGATAATGTGCAAAATATTGGTGTTAGTAAGATTTAATAAATGGGTTGAAATGTTAATTTATGAGGTAAATAATTTGGGAATTTTATGAAAGAATTTAAAATTAGTTAACGTTTATTAGCGAGCAAATTTTGTAGAAATTTTAAATCCCCTGCATTGGTTGAGGCTGAAATGAGTAAGTACACGATGAAAAGTTTATTGGCTGGGTTATTATACAATAAACAAATGCTTGCAGGTTATAAACTGGACAATATACGCCGGGTTATTGGTAATAATTAGAAACAGTAATGTTTATTACCATGTTGAGAGCATTCGGGGTTAGAAGAGGGAGTGGAAATGATGCTAAGAGCAGGTTGAAACCCACCACCGAGAGCGTGTTAGGCCTAAGGTGGAGATAAAGATTTAGCACAGGGTCATAAGGCAGCCAAATGGAGCAATATAAGCAGCAGTATTTCAACATTTAATGCGCTTTGATATTAGGTGATGGTGTGCACTGTTTCAATTTACTGCTGGCACGGCTTAAATTTGACATTTTGAGAATTTTGTGGCCAGCTTTCGAAATTGAATATTGCAACAACACAGCTCTTTTTAGCTTAAAACTCCAAACACGAAATATTAATTTGATTCAATTAATAATTCTCTTTGAGATATCACCCAATGTTTTATCTTATATTTATTTTCTAAGGATAATTTTTTATTCTGGATATATGTTATTGATGTACTGCCAATATGTTTGGCTTATGCACTAAAGTTTATCCAATTGACTTCATTTTTTTCTTTCTTGTGTATGTCTGTCATTTCAAGTCAATATTTGGATTCCAAATTGAAGCCAGTCTTTTTTTCCTGTCTGTGTCTGTCAATCTAATGATTCTTTGAGTTTTTCTTGTCTGAAAATGTAACCAAATTTTGATAGATGAGGAACTAAGCTTTAGTTTTCTTGTTTTGATTTAAATTTAACATATGTATATATGAATAATAAGTACGATATAATTTTTACTTTGATAAATTATACAGGGACGTGTATTAATCAAGGAAAATACCACTGATTAATATTTTATAAATTTAAAGCTATAAATAAAATAATATCAGCAAATTAAAATATTTTATTTTGCTCAAGGCTAAGATAAATAGTGTAAAAGTGTCGAGTATCAGCAACAAACAAGATGGTTGAGTATGTCAGCAAGAGAGTTAAGGCCACCGACCCCTGTACCCTGTAGGGTTAATACAATTCAGAAGGGGAGGCTGAAAGGGAAAGGCAGCTCAGTGATTGATTCAGCAATAAGCTCCATGCTTGTCTCCATGCACTGGAGACAGCCCTGGGGCCGTGATAGAAAGTTCCTTCCATGTGTATGTGTGTGTGTATATTCTCATTTTTCTCTCTATTTGATGGACACGAGGGCAGTTCTTAGGTATTGTTGAATAGAAGCAAGTAATTTGTGAGATATGCCAAGAATTCTTCAAGTGCAGCTTGAAGAACAGATTGCAAGGACTTGTGCTGAAAAGATGAGGGAGTTGCTGTGTGCAGGTGGTGTGGTGGTGGTAAGGGCAAAGGGATGGTTTTGTGGGAGGGATATTGTGCGATTTAAGTGTGAGTTTCAATCCCTAGTGCGCACATTGCCATTGCCATTGCCAAGTTTGAAAGAGGTTGTTGAGTGTTGGTCATCCAATGTTGTTTGATGAGTTTATTTTCTATTACTTGGTAAAAGATGTTGAAAATTTGAAAATTTCAACAAAAAATTGTTTATCCAAGCTTAATATGGTAGCGAATTGTTTAAGTTTTTGTTGGTTCGATTTGCTTATAAGTAAAATTGCAGTAGACTCTCGATTATCTGGTTGTGAATTATCCAGTTTGCGGATTATCTGTGCTTGAAATATTTGAATTAATTTCAATTTTTTTTAATGAGATACTGATTTTGCTCTCTCTCTCATTCAAACGGTTCCATCATCGGATTAGTCTGTTTTTATTGAGAGATTCTCATAAATCACAGATTTTCGTAACAAATAATTTTGTGCATGTAGTAATAATAATTTTATAACATGTTCTGAGTGTTTTACAATGTAAAAAATAAAGAAATATCGGATTTTTCTTGTTTTTTATTTATCCAGTCTTTCCAACTCGGCATTAGCTCGGATAATCAAGAGTCTACGTGTAGTATTTTTTCTACTTTTTATGTAGTGTGTTATGGTAGAAAGTTGTAGTGGTATAGATAGAATGTTTGGATAATTCAA
>JAQFZN010000336.1:0-34205 GCA_034687075.1 Geophilus carpophagus
GCAACGTGGACCGAAAATATCATTTGGACAGGAGCACACAATATTTCCATCAGAATCCTCACAAGTACCATTATTAAGACAAGGATTTTTGTCAGTCAATTGTCCACATAAATCTAATACATTAAAAAAATATTATAATTATAATTCGATTAAACGGAAAAAAATTTACCTTCTATACATCCCTCTTCTTTTATTTTAGTAGGATCTTTTGGTCTGAAATTTTCTACACATTCACATTTTGCATCATTTTCAGTCAGAGGTGATTTATCATCTTTGACGCATTTTAAATAATTGGTTTCATTACAAAAGGCATCACATTCCACTAATATAAATAAAAAGCTGAATTTTTAATATAACAAATCGAAAAACAAGATGTCACTTGCTCAACATTTGATATTGCTTACTCTCGCATATGGGGCCATAAAATCCCTCAGGACAAATACACACTTCGTAACGACCATTAGTGTCGTTTACCGCTTCTTGACAAGTACCACCATTTTTACAAGTTGAACCCACACATAGGGCTACGTTTATAGAGAAAAAAAAATCAAATCTACCATTCCAAACATTATAAAATCAATTACTTTTTTGACATCCCTGCTTAATGTCAGTGTCATTAATTTTTTCGTAAGTTGAATTTACGCAGTCACAATGAAACGTATTTTCTGAAGTTGGCTTATCTGAGTCGGCTTTACATATTAAATTCAAATTGCTCTGACACGTGGTCTCACATTCATCTATAAAATTTTGTAACTATAATTTTTTTTCTCAAGTAGAATGTATAAAATTAAAAAATTAATCACCTGCACACTTAGGACCAAAATAATTTTTACTGCAATTACAGATCGGTTCATTAGGATGTTGATCCAAACATTTACCATTACCACAGTTATAGTTGTAACATTTATCTAGATATTATAAAAAGAATCCAATCAATTATAATTACATAATAAATGCTTTTAGGTCAGCTGATTAAATGATTCTTCTGTTAGAAAATAATTACTTTCACGACACCCTTCCTGTAATATGTCAGTTCCTGCCGATACTACAAATTTATCTTTATCACTACATTCACATGAAAAACCTTCTTGCTCCGTCTTGTTTTCTACGCAAGTTAAATTCAGACCAGGTTTACAGGTTTTCGTGCAATTAACTGTATCATAATTTAAAAATCAAATTAACAAATCTCTGAAGACATAAAATAATGTTAGAAACTTACATTCACACGTGTCTCCATAGAAATTTTTTGCACATGAGCAACTAGCTGTCTTTGTAGAAACATCTTCGTTGCATTTACCTCCATTACTACATACCTTTTCCGTGCAAGGATCTAAACAAATACGTTTTTATAAAAATTATTTTATCTTTCGATTATTTTATAAAAACCTAGTTAAAATCTTAAATTTGATAGTACCTTTGTAACAACCATTCTTAATATCACCGTCGGGTTTGTGCTCTTCATCTATACATACACACGTAATCGTACTTTCATCCTTTTGGTCAGATGCACTGCACTTTGTATTCTTTTCTGGACACTTAGTTTGACAAGACACTAAAATTGGACACTTGAAATTAATACCGCAAGTGTTTTTAAAATTTGTCTAATTAAAACTTACCACTGCAGTTCCATCCAAAAAATTCATTTTCGACACAATCGCATTTTTTTGTACCAAGATTGCAAATACCACTATTTAAACAATTCGCTGAAGGTGGAAATTTAGTGCAATCATCTATAATAATATATAAATTGACTGTAATATATTTTAATCATTATTCCAACATACTTAATATACTATAATTTGTACATCTCATGCTTAATATCATTTAAAACTTAATAAACCTAACACCAAGTTTTACACTGAGTCATACTAAGACAGATGCACAATTTAAGACTTTATTTCTTATTTTTAAGATATTCCTTAATGTGTACTTTAGATAGTCAAAAACAAAATCAGACATCAACAAAATGTAAATGTAAATATGTATACCCTTAGAGTAGCAGCCTTTCGAAATGTTTTTTACATCGTTTGGCAAATGATTATCGTCTATGCATTGACAGATTTTGAAAGGAGAATTTTTAGGGTCGCCGACACAAGCTAAGAAATCGGCTTTGCATTCTTTATCACAATTTCCTATAAAAAAAAATAGGAAAACGCAGTAAAAATTACTGTATAACCAAAACTTAATCAAAATTTTAAAAAAGAAATAAAAGAAAAGAAAATACTCTTGGAATAAATTAGTTCTGTAATTACCTTCACACAATTTTCCAAAATAACCAATTGGACATACACATTTATTGTCACTATCACAAGTGCCTTCATTCTTACAATAAGGTTCCTTTGTGCAGTCTAAAATAATGAGTATACAATGAACGTTTGATTGTCGATTCGCTTAAAGAAAAACTTACTTTTAGAGCGACAACCTTGCAGAATGTCTGCGCTATCTAGTTTCATAAAATTATCGGACACACAACCACAATCATTATAGGCATCTATGACTTGACATTTTAAATTGTCTTTCTTCAAGCAAACTTTATCACATTCCTCTGGAAAAAATTTTACATATTAATTTTAATACAGTATTTGGAATTAAATTTCTATTATTTACTTTCACATTTTCCCCCGAAATATTTGTCATTGCATTCGCATTTCCAATCAATTGTATTGCATTTGCCACGATTTGAACAATCACCATCATTCTTACATGCTGTAATAAATATTGATAAAAATAATTTAAATATTTTATTTTGTAATTTTTGTTACCACATTTAATAACAGGATCGGATTTATGTTCTTAACAATAAAATTAATGTACATATTTGAAATTAAATTTATATTTCGATTGACTTTTGCACAAAAAATAAATGTCCATAAAGCTACAATTTTTAACATAAAAATATCATAAAATGTTTTTTAATCACATTTTTATTAATTCTTTAAATGAAATGTGTGCTAATCTGCTTAACCCGTGAATATCAGCATTAAATGTGATATTCAAAATAAGTACATAAGTTAAAATTAAGATAATAGTTAAATTTATTCCTAATCGTTTTGAACATTAGCTAATTTATTACATAAAATTAAAAGAAAATTGAAATTAAAATTGAAATTAAAATTGAAATTAAAATAGCACAAAACGTACTAAAAAATAAAAAAAACTAACCTTTGTGTGTGCAGCCTTTTGTGATGTCCGAAGGATTATTCTGAAAATAATCATCATCATTTTTACATCTGCATTCAGTGGGTTTTGTAGTTTTGCAAAATAAATTATCATCTTCCAGGCAATTTGTATCACAATGATCTGCAAAAAAAATTCGAATTATATACCCACACAAAATTACATAAATGATTTACTTTATTATAATCTATTTACTTTCGCATTTATCTCCAAAATAATATCTGTCGCATACACATTTCTTCTTCTCACATGTGCCACTATTTTGGCATTCATCATCATCTTGGCATTCTGCAATGATATCTAATGTCAAAACGGCAAAATACACAAAAAATAACAACTTTTTCAATTTATACTGAAATTGAAAGAAAATGTTACTTTTATCCCAATTACACATAGTTCTTCAATCAGAATATAAAAATAATCGTTTTTCAAGTCTGATGTAACTTTAAGAGTTTATCATAAAATTTAAAACTATGTTTTTTAGTGCGATCCGCAATGCCATAATAATTTTCCACTTTTTAAACTTAAAATAGTTTAACAAATGTCTTCACCATACCTGAATTAACACCGTAAATTAAGAAAACACAAACAAAAATTGCTTGAATTAATAATCGCCTTCTTTTCCTTTCCATTGTAAATCCTAATTGCAACTTTTACTCCTTCTCTCTCGATATCCTTTGGGTGGAATAAGTTTGGTAATCAGTTTAACTAGGAGTTCATTTATCACTCTGCTGTCATCATTCATATGAAATCTAAAACAATTGATTATAATTGATAGATAGCCTTACTTAAAAATGTTGTGCTTTCGCAAAACATTATCAATTTACAGAACAAAGTCCTTACAAGTATGTAATCAGAATGAAGATAAATAAAACGACTTACAAAACTGTCTCAATGATTGCTACCTTCAGTTAAAATGCAGTATCTCTATAAACCCTAAACATAGTTTTTTTACTGTTTTCCCATTCAATTCCTGAATGTTTTTGCTACAAGACAATATATTTAATCCACTAAAATCATTATCACTTACAGAAATATTATAAAATTTGGTTGTTGAGATAGTTTTGTTTCTGACATTGAGACACTCTTATATCATACCGAAAACAAAATAATCTAAATTATTATAGATATTATAGCTTTAATACTTCAACACAATGCTTAAAAGCCTTAACCCATACTGAGATATTTCTGGGGTTCAGAAAAAAATTGGCTCAGAAATTATAAATTTCACTTTAGGGACCAAAATTCCTACTTATGCCTCTGACTTTATAGCATGGTACACTGCCTTTCTTGAAAATAATGCTATTTCTATTCAAGGTTGACAGAGCCCAGTGCCAGATTAAGACCCTTCAGGACCTCTAGGCACATTGATTCTAGAGGCCTCTTTTTAACTTGTCAGTCTAATTTTTGTTTTAATAATTTTTAGTAAAAGCATGGAAGTGGAGACCAACCGAGTTTCGAGGCTACTGAAGCTCGTGCTCTCCTATAGACAGACCCTACTGTGCCTAGTGGATAATCTGGCACTGTTAGAACCTCAGCTTCCAAAACACCATAATAAACAGAAGGATTTATTGTGCCAAGTATTTGAGCCACACTTTCCAACACCAACTAAAATCATATATCCACATTTCATAAAATTGCCGCCTTCGAATTTTACAGTTTTGGTTACTGTGTGAGTGGAAATTGGCCGAATTGTTATTTCCATGCCCACTGTCTTCCATCAGATTTTTACTGTTGATTTTTGTCACATCAGACCACACAACTGTTTTCCAGTCATTTACAGTCCAGTTTTCATAATGCGTAGCAAATTTCAGTCTTTGTTTTCTAGTTTTTCCAGACAGTTTAGGCCTTTTTTCTTCACAGTAGCCTTCAAACCACTACTCTTTAAAGACCTAGTAAGATTTTTATGCTGAAAATCTTTAAGTTAATGTCATGTAGATGTTTGTTGAGTTGAATAGCTAATGTGAATGTCATTGGCTGGCTGCCCTTACTTTCATTTTGTTTGGGAACATATTTTTCACTAGATCTATTAATTGTAGACTGACTGATTCCTGTTGGTTGCTCATTGTTTTAAGTTGAAGCCCTTGTTCAATAAATTTGCAAATTAGAAGTTGTCTTTATTTTGTCTAATAGTAAAGGAATGTATGATTAACCACACTGTCCTTCTCAGAAATTAGTATATTTAAATTAGATGACATGACAAAAGTTATTTTCAGTAAGGGACAAAGTATCTGAATATCAGACAGAAATATCTCAATGATGTAATATTTTTTATCATTTGTAGTCATTTAGCAATTAAATGGAAAAACTGAAAAAATATATCTTTGAGGTTAAAGCGTTACAGTATCTTAACTCTATTTATCTTCAGGCTGATTACATAAATACTTAATGTTACATAAATGTTCTATTAATTAATGTTTTACAATAGCTCAATATATTTAAATAAGGCTACCGTTCTCTTCTCATAAATTTAGCGCTTGTTACTTTACATTTCATAATATAATTTATAAAGCTATTCATACCGAATAAGAATTGCATTACTTTTTACAAGAGAAATAATGGTCGATTTTGTTATTAATATTACGTTTATTAATAAAATATTTTCATTTTTTATTTTATTTGTAATCAGCAATAAATTGAAGATAACGCTTTCAAAACAAAGTTCTTCAATTATCGATATCTCATGTACACCACATGGCCCATTGTTGCTAAATGTACTTGAATTGAATGACGTGACTCTAACGTACTTATAGAGATAAGGATTGCAAAATTTGGAAAATTCACCTAATTAGGTGTAACCAGGATTCATTTGTAACAGTTTATCACGAAGTAAAAAAAAAATTCGTCACAAATGTGTTTAGGCTGGAATGTCCAAAATATAATTGAATCATTAATAATAAAAAAAATTAATAAGCTTTAAAAGGAACAAAACCGCAGTTTTTTAATTATACTTATCATCATGTTGAAAATATATCAATGTGAACTAACAAATAACTTTTGGGTTACGCCCAATGAATTGTGATTGGCCCTACTATGTACTTCTGTATCCCCTTGTTCTCTCTTAGGTCCTCTCCCTATTGTTCCCCTCCCCTATTTCCTGTGCCTGTGTATCCCTAATTCCAAGAAGTTAACCCACTTATTTTGTATATATAAGAACACTGTGAGAATAAAGAATATAACAGAACTCTTTCTTTTCAAGCCAAGACAGTTGAAGACTGCTTCTTTACCATAAAAACTAACACATCATTGTAATAAAATAATTTTTAATGTAAATCTAATAAATAAACCAATTTTTTGCATTTTACATTATAATAAAAAATTATGCTTGATAATTGTATATGATAAATAGTATTAAATATATGACAAATTTTCATGCATTATTCAATTTGCAGATTATCAGTACTTCGATTTCTATGAAAATGCCGTCAAAAGGTCGTTTAATAAACTTAAATAATAAAATTATCAATTATCAAAATTTGGTCATCACTGATGACTCATCAGTCAATCATATGGTGTGGCTAGGTGACGAAATATACTTTCAGATTATCCAAACAAATTAATTTACCACTCCCACTGTATTTGTACTTATTTTAAATTATTTTCAGAGCCGCCCTAGTTATGGGTTATATTAAAATGTGTGCTACTTAATGTAAATTACAATAAATTATACGCTAATATAAAATGACAGTGAATTTAGATAAAGAGTTAACTTTAACAACAGAATAGAACTAGGGTGATCATTATTTTCGTGGTGCAATCCGAGACATTTAGGGGTGGGGGGAAGGTAAAGTTTACCAAAATATAAATAAAAAAATAATCTTAAATCATGGTTGTCCAACTCTCGAGCTACCTGGGGCCACACCTAAATACACCACGTTTATAGTGAAAAAAAAGTTTTCGAAGCAAAAAAAAAAAAGTCATCTTATAATGTGGAATCCGGGACTGTCCCGCGAGATCCAGGTCGAATGGTCACCCTAAATAGAACTGAATAATAATCGGAGCAGGTTCTTAGATTTTTGTTTGCTGCCTCTCTTCCCAGATAAAATTATCTTTTTATTCTTGCGTGGATGCAATGATAAAAAAAAGTCCTTTTGAGAATTTGGCTGTCCTAAAATTTGACCCATATAGCCATGATTATGTTCTATTTTACTGTATTTCACTGTACAGTATTTAATTCTATCAATGAAGTGTTTAGTACAGCTGTTTATAATGTTTTGAGAATTATCATGTTTACCAAAGTTATTTATCACTGGTTGGTTTCGTCTAAATTCCCGTGCTGTCACATACTTTATGAAGCAGATAAACAGCCCGTCAATATCAGTAGATATTGTTTCTAAGTTATTATCATAAAATAAAACTTTTATGGAACAATATCGTATGATAAAAAATTTCACCTGTTTCTGATAAAAAAAATAATAATTTTAATAAATATTCTGGTAGTTGGATCTCTTAAATTATTTTAAAATTATTTATTTTTTGTTTTACATTTTAGAAATATGGCCAAGTCATTCTAGTGACTGATCATCTCATAAAAAGTTGTGAGATTAAATTTCTACGAAAACTTAATAAATTTTTATCTTTTCTGATGTAGACTTTAATTAAAAAGTGTCAAGTGATCGTGACAATAAAACAACTACCAACTAAACACAAACAATATTCAAAATATTGATTTTGTTTTTTACTTTTATTCTGAGTAAAAGTAATCGAACGAAAAAACTTATATAACATTATCAGTATTTTCTACATAGATGGCACTAATGATCAGATTTCAACAATTTTAAAAAGTTGGAAGTGGTTTAAGAGTGTACTAAGCATTACATTAAAAGCTATCACATATTTGAGATAGTTTTTGCTCATAAGTTAATCTCAAATTGTATTAATTAAATATCAAACAATAAAATTAATAAAATCAAACAATAAAATTAATAATATAAAACATTTTTACCATAACTTGCCATTATTATTAGTAACAGTATGATGCAAACATACAGTCATGTCATTTGACTAAAAATTGAGTGTTTATTAGTTTAAAAATACTGGTAAATGTTACTGACAATTTTAAATATAGCACTTGTCTTGAAATTGATAAATCCTACATATTTTTAGTTTACAAGTTTGATAAAAATCTTTTATATGTTATGACTTTTCTGATACGTATCTGTCAAAATCATCACAGTATTGATAACGAGTAAATGTTGATTTCCAGAAAACAAAAAAATAATAAAATGTTACTGAAAATTAACACATACTGCATATTAAACCAAAGTATGAGCATAAATCCAATACTTATTCTCGGTTAGAGTAACACGTTTTTAAAGTCATGATTACAGTATTTTCAATTAAGTGTTCAGATGTTTAAATAGTTGTTATGCTGGCTGGTTCCAGTGATATATGTACGATGAAATATTGGTAAATAAACAAAGTAGCTATAAAGGTAAGTAACACATCAAATATCATTTTAACTATTTGATTAAAACAAGCGATACATACATTGTATTCAATGATCAGTTCAGTTCAATTTTTTTTTCCCAAATCCTTAATCTAATGGTTACAAAACTCTGATGCTCGCGTCCAAAGATCAAGCCACTTATAATACTTGTCTACCCTCGTGTACGGAGCTGGTGAGTATGGTCTAGCACAACCAATGCCCCATGAAACAAGTCCAATTAAATACCAACGACTTTTGTTTCTCCATACCAAAGGTCCACCAGAATCGCCCTAATAATCCACTTTTTCCTCAATTAATTAATAAAATAAAATAATAATAACAATATACCTCGCAAGCATCTTTACCACCACTGTCAAATCCGGCACAAATCATTGAAGATTGTATTAGGCCAAATCCATAAGCTTTTTTACATTTTTTCAGTGAAACGATAGGAACATCTACTGCCATTAGGTAACTCGATGGTAAACCCTCTTTAATTAAATTTGAAAAAATATAAAATAAATAAAAATTTACAGTGGTAAACGTAGTGAGCATTCTGACTTACTTTCTACAAGTCGTCCCCAACCACCAACTCTGGCCATTTCTCCATCATAGTTTAAACCAGGTCTTGGAAAACATGGCGGTTTCATATAGTTATTAAAAACAACGGTATCTCGTAATTTAAGAAGAGCAAGATCGTTAATGAAATACTCGTAGTTGTATCGCGGATGGGAAATTATTTCAATCACCTGGTGTAATCTGTCGTAACGAGTGTTGGCGTAATTTTCACCAATTAGAACATTCGTGAATTGAGGTTTGCGACTAAAATTAATTTTAGTAATGAATTATTTCATTGCCACATTAACTGAACTGTGTTTTTACTTACGTGTAAACACAATGCGCTGCAGTAAGCACATAACCTTCACAAAAAAATTATTAATATAATAGCTTTTCTTTTCTTTGGAGAAAATGTAAACTTACGACTAGTCAGCAAACATCCTCCACAAAACGGTCTTGATTCAAATGAGATTATGCCTACCTATTGCAATATACAAAATAAGACTAATATATTTCGATTATCTATTAAAATTATAAATTAGAACAATTTTCATTAGAATTGTCATAGAAATTCATTAGACAAACTACGTTTTAATTACGATAAGCCAAAATTAGTTCAAGTCATACTCGATTTAAAACAATAAGCATCTGGCGACGAATTACACAACTACAACTACGCTGAAATGTAAATACGCTCACATACAACGTAATATGAAAAGTTTAGTGAAAAAACTGAATTGCTTTTTGTACTATGATATTATTTTCATCTTTAAAATACCGTACTATGTAAATTTTAATTAGTGTGTTCTTCCGCTACTCCATTAGTCAAGTTTCACAATCTTTATTTGAGTTATTACCTAGAAACTTAATTTTAAAAATGTTTAATTTTATAAATTCCTTTTATTACCTGCCATGGAAAACTGGTAATAGGAATAGGTAATCCACCTACTATGCGTCCTTCCATATTTGGCGACACAGTTCCACAATCAATAAAAATAAATAAACTAAAAAGTTCAGAATAAATTGTGTATTTGCAATGAAACTTACTGCATTTTGGAGGATATTTTGCTGAAAATACTATTAAAAAATATTTAAACTTTTCAAAAAAATTCTCTTGTTACTAAAAAAGGCCTACCTGACTTAATCGAATGTAACCGTATTACAATTATAAAGATCTCTAATCCAATTATTTTAATACCAAGCATTTCTTTTTAAATAAAAAAATCCGGCTCGGTCAAAAATTTATTTCTTGCGTAACATGTTTTTATTTCCTTATTATGACATATTGTTTAACTTAATACTCCAGTAAACGTATAAAATTTCTCTAGGTCTCCTGTTATGTAAAATCCTGAATACATTAAGAGATTTGATTTTTTGAATACAAAAACTGATTGATTTTAAAAATAGCATAGGTATTCACATTAACATGTGTTATTTTTGAAAATGTATTAATAATTACGTAAATTTAATTTTTTTTAAAGTTTAGAACAAATATAAAACATAAAACGGGTACTATAAATAAAAAAAGTCTCAATTGAAGATGATTACAATTGCAATTTAAAACCTTACAAAAATTGTCACTTCATCATGTGGCGCTAGTTCCTCAGCGCGATTTTCCCTCTCGCCATTCATGTGAATAAAGAGAATAAATAATGTTTCATTTTGTAATGTTTGGGTTATTTCTACTATCTAACAGTAATTTAAACCTCTGTTGTTCAAATATATATTTTCTAATTTCTTTTTAAAATATATTTATATAAGGCAGACTGAATTGTCAAGATCCATCAGTAGAAATATTGCCTAAATCTGATGATAATGCAGTAATAAATCAGTGGACTGAGGATTGGTATACTGATTACGAAACAAACATCAATAAAGACAAAGTAAAAATAAATATTTTAAAAAATATTTAACTACTAAAAAAACATCTCTTATCACTTGTTTACCAGTTCGATAAATATGCTGATATGATGCGAAAATTTAAAAACGTAATTAAAATTGTTTTTTATGTTGGGTGTATTGTTTTCATAATTATTTTAACAGTATTTCTAGTTTGGAGTCAATCAGGTAATTATTTTCAACTGAAATAACTATCGATGAATACTTCTTTAAACAAAATATTTTTTTTTTTTTTTTTAAAAAATAAAGGATTCTGGTTCTGTCGTTGCTTTTCTTGTTTGGATCCAGTGAATTATTCCAAGAATGCAGAAATAATATTAAAAAGAAACAAGCCAGGAATATTATATACAAAAAGAAATAAACAAGTAAATTACTGCGCTTGTGAAGAAGAGAAAGAAATTTATCAAAAAGCTACAGAAGAATTAGAAGTACTAAAACTTTGGATAGGTAAACAATAACGAAAATGTATTTAACATAAAATAATAAAAAATAGAAATATTATATGAATTTAAGTAAATGGAATATTAAAAAAATTCAAAACTTAAACAAAACACTAAAATAAAATCTTGGGACCACAAATCATCAAATAAGATGTTAATAAGCCGGCAAGAAGTAAAGGCTAGCATTTATCTTATTGATTCTGAATGAATTAACTCGAAACTAAATAATCAGTATTAATATAACGATTTTTAGAGTCGAAATTTAATTATAAAGATTATACCAACAACTTCTTTCAATACGTGAAAAACACAACCAGAATCTATAGATTGAATAAAATAAAGAAAATAATAATGAAGTTAGTTTTATTGCTTTCCATAATGGCGTCACACGCACAACTTGGAAAATAAAGAAACAAGAAACTATAAATCCCTGAAGATTAGCCTTTATTCTTGCAACATACATATTAACCGAAAAGTAATGAAAAAAATGAAAAAAAAATCTGACGTTTAAGTCGAAACCACTGCGTTGTGCGAAAATAAAGACATCATCCCAGGGATTATATACTTCAGCTTAATGCTGTTTTCTTCGAAATGAACATCCTAAAAATGCAAAGTACAAAATTAATTTAAACATAATTATTCAATTAATATTTTCCTGTTTTACCTTCAGTTAGCCTCGCTCTACCTCCTGTAGGCTGACAAAGTACTGTCGAACATCCAACGCATAATACAACTGTCTGTGCATGACTGAAAACGGTTGTGATTTTATAACATCCTAAAATAACGAATATGTTGTAGTTAGAAATTTATAGTTATATAAATTTTTTAAGTTATAATTACCTGGGCATTTTACATCCATAAAATACGAATTTGGATGTTGAACCAATCGCTTCAGTTTGCATTTTCTCCTTTCCTCATCAGGGGATGGATGCAATAAATCTTTAGCCAACTAAATAAAATAAATTATAAAATTAAAAATTAAATTACAACAATTAAACAATTTGCGATCCTTTATTCTAAAAAAGTTATGGCCTCCCAAGCCAGGTTTCATTTTAGGCCTAGCATCCACGTTGCCATTGGAATGTTTCAAAAACATCAAATAACAACGATAAAACATTATAAAATTACAATTTTCGACTTCGATCACGAATTTAGTTGTATACATGTATGGATCGGTTATTTATTTGCACTTAATAATATCTATTAAAATAATAAAATACTGAACAATACTTACAGGCATGTCTCTACTTGTATAGCGGTTCGGCTGGAAAAGGAAATGGTAAGTACGGGGTTCTCAGGAGAAGCACGAAAGCAAATGGCACTGCCGGAAGTTAGACTACTTATCTAAGGATTAACCCGCTTTCACCATTCGTTGAAATCTTGGTGTAATCCTCCCGGTAGTATTGATTTTTTATGACGTCATTTAAAACCTGGAACATATTCTATACAAGTTTCTAAAGTTGATGCATTACGGGAAAATAGTTTTATGCCGGTAGCTAGTTACCACGTGGCGCTAGCAGTGACCTCGGTTGGCAGTCGACAATGGCTGTTAGATGGCACAGTAATTTATGTAAGGGTTTGGTTTTTGTTTACAACAGTAATCACTAACTCTTAAAATAGAATTTATTTTTTTTTACCATTTTAAGTAAACAGTGTAATGTGTTTTTTTATTTTGTAACTGTGGTGATAAAAGCGTAGTTATTACAACTGATTTAATTTTTAAAATTTCAGTTAATGTCTCGAATAAATTATTCAGAAGATTTGTCACTCGTGCTAATGCTTCAACCGACACTCAAACAAAATCAAAAGAAAATGATGCCACTCCCGTGCAAAAGTAAATTATTTAATTTTGTTTATAAAGTTGATGAAATAAATTTAAAATATTTATATTTGTTTAGAAAACCTAAAACTGGGATCATGATGCTAAACATGGGAGGTCCATCAACATTGGACGAAGTGCATGATTTTTTACTTAGACTTTTCACGGATCGTGATATTATGAAACTTCCAGCGCAAAGGTGAACTTCACAGTATCCTGTAGTGTGTAATAGTAATTTTGTAACGAAAATATTTTCATTTAGTCAATTGGGCCCTTTAATTGCTAAAAGACGAACTCCGAAAATCGTGGAAAGATACCGTCAAATCGGAGGTGGTTCTCCAATTCGAAAGTGGACGGAAAAGCAAGGCGAATTAATGGTAGCATTGTTAAACAAAATGTGTCCAGAATCAGGTGATTAAAAATCTAAAAATAAAACATTAACAAATTTAGTAAGTTAGTAATTTTAGCACCTCATAAATTCTATGTTGGATTTCGATATGCTAAACCATTGACGGAAGACACTCTAAAACAGATGGAAACGTATGACAGATTGATTAATATTGATTAATTGAATAATATTAACAATAATAATTTTTATACCAGAGATGGAATTGAACGAGCAGTTGCTTTCACTCAATATCCACAATATAGTTGTAGTACTACAGGTAGTAGTCTTAATGCGATATATAAATATTACGCTGAAAATGGTAATACCAAAATGAAATGGAGTGTAATTGATAGATGGGCAACACACCCTGGATTAGCTGAAGTAAATCAAATTTAAAAAACTTTGGATGTAGTTATTAAGAATTAAGAACTTACATTATAATAAACAATTTAATTACAGGCATTTGCTCGCTTGATTGAAAATGAGTTGGCAAAGTTCCCAAAGGAAGTGCAAAATGATGTGGTCATCTTATTTTCAGCACATTCTTTACCCATGAAGGTCAAATTTGTTTCTATTTATTTCAGTTAATAAATTTTTTAATCTCTATTTAATTTTTTAGGTTGTTAATCGAGGCGATACTTATCCAACTGAAGTGGCTGCAACTGTGATGAGAGTTATGGAGAATTTAGCTTGGAGTCATGCGTATCGTTTAGTATGGCAATCAAAAGTAAATAATTATTAAAATATCCTATTAAAAATTGTTTAATTACCAAAAAAGTCTTCAAACCTCCTAAGTAGTCATTGATAATCCTCAGAAGGATATGTAGATCACTGTTTCAGATATAAACTTTGTTTTAACGTAAATTCTTAATGCACCTTAACCCCAGTTGTAATGCGAGTCTATGTCGAGATCCCAAGAACATGTTAAAATCAAGCTGAAATGTACTTTTGATTTATTTTAGGTGGGACCACTTCCCTGGCTCAGTCCTCAAACTGATGAAGCAATGAAAGGTTTAGTTCAAAGAGGTCACAAAAATATTTTATTGGTGCCCATTGCGTTTACAAGTGATCACATTGAAACACTTCACGAACTTGATATTGAATACGCACAAGAATTAGCCGAACAAGTAATTTTTTAAAGGGTATTAATATTTAAAAAGGATTTTTTAATTAAAAATGATGTTGATCTTTCAGATTGGGGTTAAAAATATAAGAAGAGTTGAATCATTAAATGATAACGCTATATTCATTCAGGTAAGATTTAAATTTGCCTAAAAGTCGATTATTTTTATCAATTTTAACGGTTTTAGGCATTGGCTGAAATAGTGAAAAATCATCTCGTGTCCGGTGAAGTTTGTTCCAAACAATTGTTACTGCGTTGTCCACTCTGTATCAATCCGGTTTGTGGAAAAACACGTCAATGGTTTTCAACTGGTACCATTGCAAAGCATGCGGTGAATTGAGTTGTCTATATGCAAATAATAAGGTTAATACTTGAAAAGTGTTAGATGGTGTATATTACTGTTATAGATCTCAAAAAGTTTTTATTAAATGGGTATGTTTTTTGGTAAATACAGAAGTTGATTGTTTATAAAGATTCATCTTCCATACATTTCTTTCATACAAGGTTCGTATTTTCCAGGTGATGGTTCCGGGAAATGTGTACATACACAACAGCTTTCCTATCCATTTAAAAAAAGATCTTATTAATTTAAATATCATTTACAGTCGAACTTCCCTAAGTCGAATCACCATAGTTCACCAAAAAAAATTCAAGATATAGAAAATTCGAGTTACAGAAATAATTACACAATTAGTAAAATAATGCTTTCATATGAATTTATATTGACAGTAAATACGTATATGATTACATGAAATCAACAAACTTTATATGGATTTGCATATAAACATATATGTATAACATACATAACAGTGGCGGAACTTCAAAATTTTGGCCCCCCTGCAAAAGAAATATGGGCCCCCCAATAATGTTTTTTATTTAACAAAAAGAAAATTTTTTGAATTGTTTTTCAATTTTTTTGAATTTTTTTAATGTTTTAATTTTATTTTGAATTTTTTGGAAATTTTTTAAATATTTTAATTTTTTGGGGGCCCCTATAGCTGGCGGGCCCCCCAGCAATGATGGACCCTGCGTCCAGTAGTTCCGCCACTGATACATAATATAAACAAAAAAAAATTCTGTATAGCAAACATTATTTCTTCAAATAATCAGTAATTTTTGATTGTTGTACATTAAAAAATTGACTATTCACAAAGTTCTCTAAAGTTGTTAACTCGCGATGCAGTTTGTCCATAAGTGTCTCTTTAAAACACAAATATTTGCTACTGTTGCTTAAAAAATGATGCATTTTCTCGAGAAATTCGAGTTTAGGAAGTTCAAAATCTTCAAAAATCCCAAATTTTACATGGAGTTATGGAAAAATTTGACTTAGAGAAATTCGAGATATAGAAACAATTTTTAATGTAAAATGCGATCTTGATGCAAAAATTTTCGAAAAATTCGAGATACAGAAAAATTTGACTTATAGAAGTTCGAGTTATGGAAGTTTGACTGTATTTAGCACTAAGTTAATCAAAGAATTTGGCATGCATTAGTGATGTGCTGGAATAGGCACAGATAGTTGATTCTATATCTCAACGAAATAGCTAAATAACAATGTGATCTCTGCGAGATAATTGTGTTGCATGAGTATATGCATATTCAGTCCTTTTTTTTATTTAAAAAAGTAAAGTACTTGAGTTCTAGACTCCAGGGATGGTAAAAAGAGATACCCAAACTCAACAGAAGTGCAGGCCAATTTCTGGTTGGTAACTGAATTTTTTTTTAAACTACAGCCAGAATTTTTTAAATTTCTTTCATGTGTATTTAAACTTGTTAGGAATTTACGAGTAAGAGTACTTCATCTTTTACAAATTTATTAAAAAGAGGAAGCAAGAAGTATCCAAATGCCTTAACTTCTAGTAATAAATAAAGCATGTTACTAAAGCAAATTTAGTACATTTCTTTTTCTCTACTGATTTAATATACGATAGTTATTCCTCAAGTTTTTAAAGAAATTTAATTTTCTCATTACTTCAACCCTTCAAGTCAATTTTAGAACATGATATTTCGTTGAAACAACTTTAAAGAATTTAATTAAATAAACCACAAGTAAACAAAACCATATAGGTAACTACTATTCGATATCTTTTTCATATTTGTCTGGAATGGTTTTTACTTTGATCTGAAGTTGGTAGTTAAAGCATAAAAAGAAAAATCACTTTAATCATTTAATAACGTGATTGGTTACATAGCCGGTTCTACGCGCAGTCAAACATAGACAGTCCCTTTGGTGTGCCAAACAAAATCGGACGCTTGAAGTAAAGATAAGAGAGATGTAACTGAATTTCCGTTACCAGTACCATTACTTTCCATCACCTATGTATCGTCATTTTTCAGTATATTAATTAAATAAAATTAAACATCAAAAAATATTTTAAAAATAATTATTTTAAGGTGTGATTAGAGTATGATTTGTATTAGATAGAAATTATAAATTAAAAATTATGCAGTAGAATAATATTTTGCTGCCGAGGCAAAAAAATGGAGGAAGGTTAGCGTTAACATTACATTTATTCTAATGTATTTGTAACGCGTTACCGATATAGTTCCTGTAACGATGATGGTGTTAGCGGTAACGCCATTAGAAGAAAAGTTATTTTGCATGCAACCCTGCCAATAACTACAGTTGAGGATATGGTAAACGTCAATAGATGGCAGTGCACAATTCATGCTACAATCATTATACCGAAGAAAATAGTTGAGATTTTGCAACAGCTTTCGGCTATAACTTCTCTGATAAAATTAAAAATAAATAAACTTCTAAGATGAAATTAATTATTTACCTCCTCCCATTTCCAACACTAAGAAAAAAAAATACTAATACCGTAATTTAACGTATTCGTCGTAGAAAATTTGTCATACTAACAACACTTTTATCACTGTCTTCAAGGAAAAGCTATTCTATTCTTGGAAAACAAACCCTCCACCAAACAATATTCTTTACCCGTACACCGCTGATAACCTTACAAAGGTAATGAAAGCAACTCATATCTTCAGAGTCTAATTCATTAATTCCCACAGCTGCACATAATTATCAGAATGCTGACAATGAATACAGATTAGAGATAGAAAATGTCCCACAAAACTTTAAAATATTTAAATTCATTATAAACTTGCTGCTACTTGATAATTAATCTTTTAGAAATTACTTCAATATCAGTCCAACAGTTAATGCAGAAGAGAGATTTACATCTGAGACAGGAAATCTGCTCTTTACCTACATGGTCGTCACAAATAATACAACATTGACTTCGTTGAGCCCATTGCCACCAAGCTTGTCGAAATGCAGCTGGATCATTAATTGTTGATACTTCACACTCATTCTGCTGAAATAGTAATGTTTGTATAATATCCAGTTTTTTATTTCATATAATCAAATACTTTTAATACCAAACGTTTAATTTTTAGTCTTAAATCACATCTCCTTAAATGCATAAAAGCGTTCCTTCTTCGTAAGCATTCGTTATACAAATACAAAGTTCTCCTCTTCTCCCACTGAAATTACTCGCAAAAAGTGTAAAAAAGATTAAATAATTTACAAATTTACATGTTAAAGCTTTTTACCTTTCGATAAAAATACCCACACACTTTGCTCCGTAAACGTCTAATGTAAACTTGGGATAGGATTAGTACAAATAATAGTAAATACAAACATAAAATTAATAAAATGATAATACGAGATGTTTGAACTGGATTTGGAAGACAAGCTATTTAAAAAGGTAACATGAAAAATTTAAAACAATCAATAAATTAATTTTAAAATAATTATTCAAACCTTTAGGGTTGTAAACATAATGAATTCTGTCAATTTCATTAATGTGATCAACAAATTTCCTTATCATTCGAGCTAAAAATCCCGTTCCGTCAACAAAAACTTGAATATTATGCTGAACTATAAATCTTGAAATAAAAAAATGTTTTCTTAATTTTCTATTCAAATCTATCAATCACCTGGCTGTTCATATTTAATATTCCCATGATGTCGAATTATCTTGAGTATATCTGTCAACAAGTTGTCAAAAAATAGAATTAAGCAGACAGTGATTGATTGAGGTATCAGAAAAAGAACAGTTGCTGTCTAAGAAAAACATTGGCATTCAAAAATGTGTTAATGAGCAAAAATACACATACAAATGGTCTCTTTTCCTCATTAATAATTTGCCATGATGTTCTATATGTGACGTCTTTCCTTTCTACTTTTTTCAATGGAAGCAGATTCATTTTACCCTACGATCAAAATAAACTTCAATTTAAAGGAATAAAAATATTACAAACACATCAGAAGCAAATGGAGCAAGGTATTGAAATCAAGCATTCTTAATTAAGGTTCCACAATAACAAACTTTTTTAATACCATCTATTTAATTAATTTTTTTTTCCATCTCAAAATTTTTTTCCACCTGCGTCTCATTACCTGCTGTTTTCTCCTTGCATCGATTCTTTCAAAGTAATCAGAGATGTAAATATTATCATATTCAATATCTTGCAAGTAATGTCTATGGTAATTCATAGTACTGGAAAGATAATGAATATTTTAAACTGGAGAATTAAATTTTTTTTCTTCTTTTAAGTTTGAATTATTCACCTTATAAAAACCAAAATGAATGAAAATGCTAATAGTCTCTGCAGGATACGTAGTCCACGCATAATGTAAATTTCCTTTTCTTCGAAAATCTTCATAATATCCTCTTCAATGGGTAGCTTGGAGGAATACCGCGTCCAACTCGAACGATCACTGTTTACCTAATTCAAAATTCAAAATAATGAAATTGCACAATGTATTTGTCAAACTGTCAACTCTATTCCGTTTATTATACCTTATAAATCACAGAAACTTTAAAACCCTTAGATAACTCATCACTGGCTTTAAGAGCGGTTAAAAATGCGTCGCCAAATCCAGAATTAACCATGTAAATAGTATCACAGGCAGGCAACCCACTTAACCCTGCATAAATTTACGTAGAACGAACATAATAAATTAAGTATAATTAAACTTACAACTTTTAATTTTGCAAATAAAATGTAACTTCATTGGCCAACAAACAACTGTACCAACTACCGGTAGAATTTCGTAACACTCTCTCTCGGATTCATAAAAAATCTCCTCACATTTTTGAATTCCCAGATTAAATATATCTAAATTTAAAATTTAATAAGAGAAAACATGTCACATTGACAGTGCAAATAGACTTGAATTACCTTCGCAACGTAAATGAAGTTTTTTTCTATATTTCTTTTCAATTTTTTCACCTTTTGTATCTTTATTTAGATATTTATGTAACGAATTGATTCTTTCGACTCGATTTTCATTACGTGACCGATCCAACAAATTAATCCGTACTTCTATTTCAGTAATTTCAGACTCATCTTTGATCTATGTTGAAAATAAATATTTTCTATTTTATGTATTTTTTTTCCAGTTTTAGCTGGGAATAATAATTCCCTTAGCAATCTCATAAAAAGAATCTTCTCTCATGTCAATATCCTAGTAGATTATTACCTCATCGATTATTGGTTTAAACCCATCTTTAATTTTCTGCCCAATTCTTTCAAACTCTTTGATACCAATCTAAATATTCAAATTTTTATAAAATTTAAATTTATATGAATAAAAATTAAAATCATGCATATATTCACCACAAATTCCGTTGTCATGTCTTGAACGGGATCGTACATCAGATCTAATCTATGTTTTGTTAGATTAAGGTTTAAAGATTTCAAACAAGAAAGAACTTTAAGTCCATCTTTAAAATTTAATAAAATACTCATTAAAGGACCTGAAAATTAGATTTAAAAATGTAAAAATCTAGTAAAAATTTATTATAAATATCATTTTACCTGAAATTGTTAAAATTGTGATCAAAGTGATGATAAAAATACGTCCACTCTGTCCAGCAAATGAAGGAATTAGCAAGATAAAAATGCAACGAACCTCAAAAGATAAAAGAATAATAGTGTGGAGTGTGTTTGTGTGGATCCATTACGAGTTCATAAGCCAACTTACTTCTTTGAACAATACAAACGTTAATCCAAAAACAATAGATACAGGTATACCAAAAAGGAAAAGTAATTCAACATCTATACTTAATAAAGCTACATATAAGTAATACACTCCTATAAAAACAAGAATGAAAAAAAAAAGAAAAAGTGGTCTCAAGATAATTCATAAATAATAAATTGCTAATGAATATACTAAAATATTTACCAATTCCAACAATAAAGCAAACAAAAAATAAGAAAATAGATAATACTTGAATTAGACCCATTTTTATCAAAGTTATAAAAAATCAATAATATATCACGCGAAAAGAATTTATTTAACGAAGACTTATTGTTTCATCACTCTGCCACTATGACAACCAATATCTGAACAATTACAATATACTATTTCAGATTTCAACAGTAATAGGCCTAATTTTGTACTAATCAATAAATGACAACATCAAACAGACCACACTATCAACTAGTAGGTCAATCAATTCGAGTTCACAATGCAGTACAAGATGTTATTACACGTCATGAAGCAGTATTCGATAACAAGAAATGCAGCTCAAATATTTATTCAAAAATCCAGAAAAATATCATACTTTCTCTCAATTGCTTTTTTCTTCCAATCTTTCAACTTTTTTGCCCCAATTTGGTATTCAGGCGAAAAAAATCAAGAATATTGCCTTCATCTATATGGAAACGAAGTTATTTTGATTTATCATTTGAAAATAAAACGCTAAGAGGTTTCCTTTCTTTTCTTCTCGGCGTACTCCTAACGTTAATCATATTTCTCGCTGCAATTCACCACCTACACTTTAATCCTCTTCAAGCAGCACAAATATGTTTTTTCCTTGCTATAGTCATTCCTTTAGTTTTGGCATTATCCACACGTGTTCGTCAACACCTTTTCCTGATGCTTCCACATTTTTTCTCAAGTAATTACTTCGACATGTTTTATTTATTACTCACAAAACTTTTCATACGTCAGCTTTTCATAGTTTCTGTTTTGTATTTCTCAATAGATAATGGTAGAGCCTTGCTTCTGAGCTACGTATTTCTACTCACAATCAATGGACCTATGGAGAATATAGTGCACAATACGAAAATCATGTCCCAGAGCGTGCTGTGCGGTAAAGAACTGGTAGCCAATAAAATGAAAGGGATGACTAGAGCAACGTTTGCTCCATTTCTAGGTGAATCCCATTGATTTTTATTGTAAAGCGAATCGTGAAAGGATTTCCCTTAGGTCTCACTACTTATTCGCCTATCTCCTTTTAATGATCTATCAATTTGCAGTCCCTTGATCCCGATTTCGGGCTTTTAGAATCAATTTCTTAGTCTTAATGTACCTGAAATGGTATTAAAAATGAAAAGAGTATTAAAAAAGATTGCTCTTTTGTTTAAATTTAATTAAAGACTTTTCTGAGAGGATATTTTGAATGTCACATATTTTTGAATAAAGTTATTTTCATTTTGTATTTCAGCAATAAAAACATTAGTGAAAGAAATGGTTGATGATCTAAAAAAAGTAGCAGAAACATTTATGACGTCTATTTTGTTTTTACAAGCCCTATTTGAAGAAATAGGTAAGAATATAAATCAAGTTACAAGGAAATTCGAGTATTGTTTTGAAAATAACATCATTTTAAAATTAGATTGCAAGTTGACTTCTTTTATTTGATGTTATAAGCTTTTTAACTTATTACATTTTATACACTGTACGTTTTGACAGTGATCAAATTTTAGTAGATAAAGTTTATCTGATAAACAAAACAAAAATACTTTGACAAAAACAGTAGCGGATCCAGACAATTTTGCCAGGGAAGGGGTGATGCACAAATTTTCCAATAAGTAAAATAAAATTTTAAACTTTTAAATCACTCAAAAACCAAAAAATATTGAAATATTACAAAATATTTTTTCAATTTAATGTTTATGGCACTGGTACACTACTTCATCCAGGAGGGGGGGCGATCGCCCCATCGCCAATCTCCTGTATCCACCACTGGACAAAAAGATATGTGTGTTAAAAAGGCAATTAACTTGGGGTTAGCTATTTTTTTGCAATTTTAAGAGGTAATTTGATAAAGTTTCCCAATTTTTCTCAAATTAGTACTGTATGTCACCATCAACTTATTCTCGAATCTCCCAGAATTATACTGTGTACACTCAAGTTTAGAAAGTTAATGAAAAGGGTTCGACCAATCACATTTAAAACAATTATTCTAAACTTGAGTGCACATAGAGTGTACAATACCGTTTTTGATTTAATAAATGAATCAAATAAAGGAAATTGATTAAATTTGAGATTAAAATGTAAGTATTTAATTAAATCTCAAATTTAATCGATAAGAGGAAATGGATATAATTATTTCCCCCCCAAAAAAACCAGATTTTCCTGATGATTTGAATCTTATTCTAAATAATCAGATTCACTGTCAGAATCTACAAAATTAAAAGTTTTGGAAGCTATGTTAGGAGAAGGGGTTTATATACAGTATAATGAGGGTAAACCATGGTTACACGATATTCCAATACTTATTTTATTTTGGGGGGTTACTTATTATATTTGGGGGTATTTTAATTGGAGGGGGGAAATAAATTTTTTGGGGGGTTTTGTTTTGGGGGAAATTTGAATAATTTGGGAGGAAAGTGGTTGGGGGAAAAATTAGTTTTTTTGGGGGGGAGGAAATCTGTTTTTTTGGGGGGGAGGAAATAATTTGATCTACGGGAAAATATATATTTTCAGATTGTGTCAAATCATTTAAAGCAATCAATATTAATATAATTTAAAGTGAATATTTTAGAAAATCAATTGATTATTATTATTATATAATTATGTTTAAATGGAAATAAAAAAATCGAAATTAAATTTAACTTAATAATGTAAAAAATTGTTTATTACCTTTAGAGATTCGTGTAAGAGAGGTTTCCGTGATGTTGTGATCACGAGGCGGATTTAACGGCGGGGCGCACCAGGCGCGCCCCTTGGGCCCCGACCTATGAAAAGCCCCGCAAAATCCCAACTTAAAACTTTAAAAACATGTATTTTTATTTCCCCTGTCTCTCATTTTTTAAGGGGCCCAATATTTTCTTATGCGCCCAGGGCCTCAACCGACCTTAATCCGTCTTTGGTTGTGATACTTCCTTACAGTACACATAACATAAAATATATATAAAATATATTTTGCTGATTAATTACAATTTAAGAAGTAATATGCATTAATAAAAATTTAAAAAATAAATTAGTATTCACTTTTATTATAATTTATGCAATTTTTTTTCATCGCACGTTTTTGAAGCGAGAGAATGAAAATGATGGCAATTCAAGGTCGTCGCTAACTGCGAGGCCCGAAGCAAATGATATTTTTGAAGCCCTTTATTAACTAAAAGAAAAAAGTTATCCAGGGCACGATAATATCCCTAAAATCATGATACCCGGGACATCTGCCCCTCTTTCCTCCCTTCTAAAAGGTCCTAGGTCTAACTAATTATAATTTTAGTATAATAAATCTATAATTATAATGGCCGAACTAGAATTGTTTGGCCCCTGTGCAAATATAATCCAGGTTCTTGAACTTTTATGTGTGTGGTCAAGAGAAGACCATTTTATTGCGCCTGTGTACAGTAGGTCATACATATTTATCCGGCGATTTGACTTAGAACCTTGTACAATACTCCCCTGTTGAAAACCTCTTTGTGAAAACTTTGTTATTCATTCGAATTGAACTTTACTAAGTCAACAACAGCAGCAAACCTTAAGGGCACAATAAACCATTTCTCAAATTTCGTGTAACATTTGAAATATTTACGATATTTTTTTATATTTTTTTTTACAAACTCATTCTCTAAAGGTGAAACTATGAAAGTTATTTTTCATTGGTTACGATCCATTTCCGATACCTGTAATGAACGAATGGGTGAGCCACATAAGAAATGCATCTCAGCTTTTGATGACTCCATAAACGATTGCGAAGAGAGATTAGGATCCATGAACTCCCTTTGTGAAATAGACAGTGGAATTCAACAAATTTGCGAACTTGTCCAAGGTAACTCTTTCTTTCCGTGTGTTTTGAACCAGCACTTCATTTAATACCTTTCTCAAGAATTTTTCCAAGTGCTTTTCTTATAACCTTGCTGCCCCATTACACAATTTAAATTTACACAAAAGTCAAAGTTGACATTCTTTAATATGTTTCTGCGCTCAACTGAGCATTAGAACATGAAAAAAGAGTGCCAGAAAGGGCATGAATAGTTTTAATTTAAGAAAGGGCTCGAAATGTTTCGGTTAATACGATATATTTACTCTAACTTTTCATTATCCAACTCGCAATAATTTACACCTTCTTTCAATAACTCTTTAAAAAGAAAAAAGTCAATAAAGGGAAAGGAAAATGGAAAGGCCTTCTAAAGGCTTTACAATTCACTTGTGATTAAGAGCAGAGAATTAAAGTCAATGCAAAACTCTTAGCTTTGAATTTGATTTAAAATGAAAAATAAAGATGATCATTTCGTTAAGAAAACAAAAAACAAAAAAATTAAAATTAATTTACCGTTGTGTCATGTGTAATTTTTCGAAAACCTATTTCGAAATCTCATTTAATGTATACTCAAATTTGAGTTTATTCTCTTTCTGCTTCGTTGCTATGGAAACTTTTTCAAATCATGCCTACATAAAACGTCTGATGACGAACCTGCGTTTGTGCAGCGAATTGTTTCCAGAAAATATTCATAAACTTTGATTTTAATCATTATTTTTTCAGATGCTGACATGTTTTGCACAATGCCTTCTCATCTTAATAAAGATTTTGTAGATTCTTTTTTAAATAGTTGAGTATTGAGCAGATATAAATAAATAGATAATTGAAAATATTCAAAAAATATCGTTTAGAAACGCGCAGCTTAGTTGAAGAACTCCAGTTAATTCTACACGTACGAGTTTACGTCATTCAAGATTACGATTACGCGCTAAATGAAACAAGCGTCTATGTACAAGAGAAAAAAGCGACAGAAAAAAGAATCAAGCAAAAGCTATTTATTATAAAAATTTTAAATGTATTCGGGAAAATGATGCTTATCACAACATTTATTTTAATAATTTTCAAGTAATGATAATTTAAAGACTAAAATATTAATTATTTTTTTTTTTATATCACCTCTTAATTTCAGAGTAAGGCAATATTTGACCAAATATATGACTATTGATTGTTATGATAATTATTACTTAACTTATTATATTGATGAAATTGATCAAGCGAGAAGAAGAAAATGTAAAGAAACAATTTTCCCTTTAAAATACTTGGAAAAAGGTTTTTATGTGAGAACATTTTCGTTTCATATCATCAAATCTGAGGTATTTTTGAACATAAAACTTTAATATAATTATTTAATTTATTTATCACTTAATAAATTAGTTTTCTGGTCTGGTTGTATCCTTAATTTTCATCATCTTAGCAGCCATTCATGTGAGTTACTATCTACTTATAGATTACTATTTATATTGGATGTTGATTGCTATCAAAAACCACGGGAAACAAATTAAATCTTTTGGAGGTACATAAAATTTGAATCATTCACTAATGTCATATGAGCTGTTTTAATATCAGAAAATATTTTTAGTTCTATCTTTAACAGTATCGCGTATCAAATGTAAGATAAATCCAAAAACCATTAATGAAAAATATAAATATACCACAAGTTTTATTTTAAACTCACGTGGTTTCATCATCCTACAAACATCTTAGAAATCTGAATAATAAAAAGCAAATTAATTGCATCCCACCTACATACTAATCAGCTTAACAAAGTAATAAAGTCACAAATAAATATATTGAAAAACCACAACAAATTTTTGTGTCATTAAACAAACTAATAAGAATATTCTCGAACGTACTCGTTATTTTCCGCCTACGGAAAGAGAACAAACCGCCCACGTTTAGCTGCATGTCTTCCTAATCGATCACGAAATGGTGAAAAAGCCTAAAATGGTTTTATTGCGTAGCATTAACACAATTCAAATAATATATTATTGTAATATAAAAATAACTGTTATATTTATTTAATTGATTATTATGAAACCATTTTAATATTTTAATTCCAGTAAGTTCAATTAAAATAGAAGGGAAAGGAGCAATGGCCGATATGCTGCGTTCAATGGCACAACCATTTGATCTTCTAAGAGATGTATCACCTGTAATTGAGTCATCTGCATGCATCCCAGACCCAATGCCACCGGACTATGACCTCTATCAGATAATTGGTCTTTAAGAACTGACACGATTTATTTTCTTCTTTTTTCCCCTTACAAATGTAATATTTTTTATTATGAAAGGTTTAATCTTATACGTGTGCGTGTTACTAGCACTTACAGAAGCATATGGTATGAGATTACGTCATGTAATAGCGGCTTGGTATTATCCCCAGCGGGAACGTCAAAGAGCTGTATGGTTGTACAACCATATATTATGTTCACGAGAGAGCTTTTTACGAGTGATGAGACGACGCTTACGTAGAAAAAAACTAAGCGGATATAATCAAAAGGAGAATCTTTTAAAGAAAATCGTTTGCACGTAATTTTATAAAACGTTTTTCCAGATTTTTGTAGTTTTTAATCAAATTTTTTTTTTAAATTGTGCTTAGAATTCCAATTTTAAGACCTTTATTCTATTTGATAAATAAAAGAGAATGTATTATTTGTAGTAAAACTACAGATTATACAAACAATGATGCAATCATTTTATTTAGTTGTCCAAAGCCCGGATGTTCAGGTAAATATCATTGAAATAAATAATTGATTAAAATCCATTCCCCATACACGTGGCTTCCGGTAAAACAAATATAAATTGAAAGTTGAATGAACTTTGGATTAATTTTTTTTATATTTTTTTTAATATAAATAAAAAAATTAAATAAACCGAATTGCAACGATTTATAACATTTTTTTCAATATGCGGGTTATGGTTAGTGAAACTTATTTCTTCATTATGAACTAATGATAATTAAATAGTGGTTTCTTTCTTAAAATGTAAATTTCTCGTAGGAGTTTATTGCGCCGACTGCTTTAGTGATATGAATGATGTCTGTACCTTTTGTCGCAAACCAATTGATTATGGAGATATTTCAGACATTAGTGAAGAAAAGTAAGTTGAAAATGGTAAACAGAATTGAAAAACTAATCACCAAAATTTAATTAAAGAATGGGAAAAAAAAGTAAATTATAAACAACCAATTTAATTTATAGAACACTGATTAAATATAGAATACGGATTTGCATGTTTTGCTTACTTTGAAATATTATACCTGTAAACCTTACAAGAATAGAATTTCCAAGTAAACACGGAATAAGAAACAATCGATTTACAAAAACGAGGTTTTAATTTAAAGCAAAATGAAAATTGAAATATAAAATATAAAATAAATCGTCAAAAAAATTGAATTAAATTAAATTTTTCTTCATTATTTTTCAGAATTTACAAAATTATTTTAAATCAAATAATCAAACTTACTACACGTTACTACATAAATTGCTATACATATTCGGCGTACTTATCACAATTAGTTAGTACAGGGTTAACTCTTGAACTCAACTTAAGACAGTCTGTTTGAGGCCCTAAACACCATACCACAAAATGACTGTCACAAAAAAATATATTTTTTCAATGTTTTATAAATTTTTGCTCTTTTAAATTTAAAAAATTTTAAAGAAAAAGAGTAAAAATTAAAAAATTAAAAAAAATAATAATGTAAAAAAGTTTAAAATTCTTTGGATTTTATGCATTGTGCTTACCGTACTCAAAATAATAGGTTGGAGAACCTTTAGTAACCTTTCTTTAATTTCCATAAAAAGTAGTTGTTAGAAATCTTCATTCAACCGTCCACTTTATTTACGAAAAATGAAAATAAGAAAACCACCCGAATCGCTCATGCATATCACCTCCCTCTTTCCACCGTTAAGAGCAATTTTAACTTCATTTTATTAAGATTGTAGCCAGAGAATAAACAAAATATTAAAATAAAAAAAAATAAGTTTACGTAAATCGTCAAAAAAATAAAATTAAATTAAATTTTTCTTCATTATTTTTCATAATTTACAAAATTATTTTAAATCAAATAATCAAACTTATTACACGTTAGTAGATAAAACACGAAACACACCCTAGTTTTTTATTTACCATCAAATTGGAACTACTCCTACTTATTTTATATCAAAGTTAACAAGCCAATATTAGTACAAATTTATTAGAAGTAAAATTAGCAATCCATCATAAAATTGAGCCATTAAAATTAACTTTAATTTAATATCTGAAGATAACCCACCTAATCAGAATCATTCATCTTAATGAAGTGAACGTTGCATGACAAGCTAAATAATAGAAGGCAAAGACAATTTGGTTAATCGCACCACGTATCCAAGGAACAGAAGAATGTTTCGTTATTAACACTAACGTACTCTCAGTCACGGACTGCTTGTTGTCTCGTTTTTTCCCCCATTTTTTAATATTTTTTTATCAGCAAGCACTTAAAATGAGTTAAAGGGGTCGCAAATACAGTGTTAAATGAAAAGTTCTTTTAAGGTTTCCCTAAGGAACCTGCCCTTCAAAAATATTTGTCACACCTTATTTATTTTTCCTGGATGAATTGAAAATAAAAATGAACAACTTTTCGCACACAAATATAGAGATTCGACAGCTGACGAAGAGGAGGAAATTGCATCATGCCCCTTAGCAATACCAATAGTAGCAGTTAAAAGAAAAAACTGTGTTGATGATTCAGATTTAGCTGAGATACCAAAATCGCAATCTGCTCAAGATGATACTTGTCTACGAACTGATTCCACCCTTAAAGAGAGTCAATGTTCATTCAGAAACTAATATTTTTTATATGTATTACATTCTGTTTATATTTATCAGAAATGAAATAAAATATGTCATTAAAATATACAATAACAGAAAGCTTTCATTTTTTTATTTTTAGATGGTGAAGGTTAAGTGAAGTCTTTCTATATCGGTTTCAGATTTCGATTAATGAGTTATGCAGTAGCTAAATATGTTGCTAAAAAATTTTAATTAGTTTTATTTTGTTTTGTAATTGATCAATTTTTATTTTTATTTACTCTACATACATTCAGTTACAACAGTAAATTTGTAAACACGTACGTAATTTGCTTATCTTGATTTAAAAGCTTTAAAATTATTTTAATTTTTATTTAATTTCTTTATTTTGTCTTGCTGCTAATATTACTTTTAGCTGATAAGATTAAGCAAACTTTTTTAGTGACTTTTGAACTTTTTATTTATTTGATATAACTGAATTTGTTTGAGGTAAATATAACGTTCGAAGGATAGTTTGGATTTCATCACTAAAAGAGTCTGGCATGAAATGGCAAGCACCAAATTACAAAGGAAAGAGAAAAAAGAAAATGCGTGGGAGGGGAAGGACAACTTAGCTTAATCGAAGATCGAGTAAGATTACTGATGGTGTATTAATGAAAATGTGACACAAACTAAGTCAGTTTTGTAAATTAACAACTCCGTTTTGAGTGTACTGTAAACACATCGTGCAGGTAACCAAAAAAATACACAATTTTAATCTCAACTTACTCAAATATTTACATCGGTTAACATTTTCACAACATTTCAAGTGAGCGATAAGCTCTAGCCCACGTTTACTTATGTAAATGTTTTTTAAAAATATGAAATTTAATTTATCTTATCACTATTTAATGTAACATTTAATATTTAAATTTAAATATTATCAGACTTCATTGAAAATGTAAATATATCGTATAAAAATCGTTTAGTGGAGGATCCATTTGAGAGTGAAAGCGAAGGAAAACACAAACAAGTGAAAGGTGTTTCAATCATTTGAATAAATGAAAAGCGCATTAAGTAGAATTAAAGCTCACAATCGAATAGAGAAACTTTGCCTGGTCAATATTTATCCGTTTAACGCCCATAGGATTACTTGTCAGTCCTTATTGGACAGTATACGGTAAGCAGCCTGCTGCGTGTCAGGTCAAAACCTGGAGAAAAATAATTTTATCATGAATATTTTGATGTACGAGACAGTTAAATAAGCTTAAGTGACCGCAACTTGTTAAATATGTCACGCTGTTAAAACTCTAGTATTACACAAACTGGTAAATGAAGTCGCGCGGCACTGAATAAATTTGCCATTTTTCGACATTAAGGACGTTTTTACTCAACTTGTTTACAAATTTACGTATGTAATTTTTGCTTATTAACTTTGTGACTTTTAATTTTCTATTTTTCTATTTTTTAAATAATAATATATAATAGCTTCTTTTCTTTATTAATATAAGAATAAAAATTAATTTTTAAGAAACTGCCTAAAGGTTCATAAACAATTTAATTTAATTTACTATACTTATTTTGTCATTTAATTTTAAATTGAAGGAAACATTTTTTGTTTTAATTTTTAAGTTTTTTTGTGAAAGTTTCAAAAAAATCATCTCTTCACTTTTACTTAAATTTTGTAAAAAGTTTTTTATTTTATAATAATTGTTTGCAAAAAATGCGTCACTAGATATTTTATTATGTTTCATAAAAGTTATAAATATTTTCTCCAATAATATTTCAGTTCGTCAATCAATAAAAACACAGATCAAATGTGCTAAATTAGTATATTTCTGCTCATCAACAGCATGAAAATGAAAATAAAAATATAATTAAAATTAATCAACCATCAACTGCACTTCCTTTTCTTTCAGAATAGACTCATGGATTTGCACCCACTTCTACTTCATTTAATGAGCTAAATCTGAAAACAAAAATTAAAACTCATCTATGAAATTTCATCTCTCCCTTTTTTTCACCTATACAACACTTAAAATGTACAAAGTCAAATTACCATTACAAAACAAAAAGCTCCGCCTATGGTTTGGCTTCCCATCATGTTCTCTAAATAAACAAGTTCAACCAGATCTTAGTTTAATACACGTTCTCTTGCTACTAACAGATCTTCAATGAGAAGAACTTTCGACACCTGTTGATGCCATCTAAAAGTAAGATTGGGGCGTAGCCGTAACTAGTCAATTGTGCGCGCGATCCTGTGACGTCATTTGACAACCCTCAATCCCTCCATAAAAGCATGAGCAGCAGGCGAACGCCTACTGAACGCTCATTCCATGTGCGCGCGCCGGCCAATCCTTAGCATTGGATCCACTAAGGGTTGAGTGCCGTTGCTCCGGGTGAATAACTCTCATTTCTCGACTTGACCACAACCGGATAAGTTTGCGCCAACACAAAATGCCCATCACGTGCAATCGAATATCGACGTTGACAACCTTTGTCATCGCAATTATTATTCTCACAACTGCAGGTAAGAAAAAAAAAAATATTTACACTTAAAAAAGTTGTTTTGTCATGTTTTGTTATGGTTCAATAAAAAGTTAATGGAGAAAGTAAATTAAATTTTAAATATATATGTTTCAATTTTTATTAACGAGCGGTGCTTTTATTGAGTCTGATTGTAAGAGAAAAGTTTTATCAATAACAAACGTAGTAGGGAAGCAGATAAAAGACACTTCATTAGGTCTCATTAGGACTCAAAGTTAGAGCCGACATTCAACCTACAATGTAATCAAACCTTCTCTCTACATTTTCTTTCCTCAAAAATTACTTCATCAATCAACTCAATTTAATAAATAAACAATAAAAAAAACACAAGTAATGTTTCTTTATTCTAGTTAACAGGCTGCTAGTTAATATCATCTTCAAATCTTAATTCACCACATAATTATACAAATCGTCAATTAAACAAGTAACAAGTACAAAAAGTCAATCAAGCTGCTTAAATAACTCATCAACTGATTTAATCGAGTTTATTTCAAGTTTTTTAACTTTTTATATATTTACCCAAAAGCAATTTAATTTAGTCTTTTCTTAATTTAATTTAAAAAAAAGTTAATATTATTAAAAATAATGTTATTAGCAATTAAAATTTCATGCGGCTCATTAGTGTAGGCGTAAAACTACAAGTGAACAATAATTATCCCATAACCGGTTTTAACTTCTAGCGTCACTAAAGAAGCCAGAAATATTCAAGTGGTTCTCTGGTTTCCATTTTCAAAGCTGAAAGCAATATTTGCCCACCTAGCAAAATTAGTTAATTAAAACTATACAATCCACCTGTTATTTGTACATCGAATTAATGACTCATTTTTATCTAAACAAAGAAGAAAAAAAACTTTGTTGCCAACTATTGTTTGCTGTCGCCATACAAAAGCTATTTTCTGTCATCATTCATTACGGAGAACACAATTGTGATGTGTGAAGATGCTCGTCCTACATCCTCCAGCTGCAAGGATTCGTTTTATTTATCTTCCAAACACTAACAAAAAAACAAAATCTATCAAAAAAAATCACACAAAACTTTCGAAATCAACGAAAAGAAAATTAGAAAACAAGATTTAGTAAAAGGAAAGAAAAATAGATCGAGTGTGCCAATGTCAAACGGTAGTGAAACGCATAACGATTCGAACTCACGTACTAAGGCGCCATAGTTGTGTCGAAGAAAGGTCGAGGTAAATAAGAATCAAGCATTGTGAACAGAAATCCAATACTTTGACAAATACGTGACTTCAATGTGTGAAAGAATGCTTTTTGTTGAGTTTTTATTTTAAATTGTTTACTTTATAAAATTTACTCTACAAAATTCCAAATTTGATCAGAAAAGTCTAAAGAAAGAATCCGCCCACTGTCGTATTAAATTTTAGAGTTATTTTTAAATCATGTATGAGCACTTTAGCAATTTACTTTGACCGGATTTGAAAATGAACACAATTCAAATGAGATTAAAAGTAAGAGAAAATTAAATTAAAATGAAATTGCCTGAATTCAATAAATTGTTCAATAAGCTAGAGATTGTGCTTCAAGTGAAGACAATCTGCTGATAAACTGAGTAATAATAATTATGTCATAAATCAAACCTGTTACATGGAAGATGGATTTTAATCAATAATGACCTTATTTTTTTCATTATCGAATCAGTCAAAAAATCTGATACTTAAATTACATGCAATGAAAACAATTTTTTTTCGCATATCAATTGTTATTTGTTTGAATTGAAAATGCCTTTAAAGTTTAACATTCATCATATTAAATGAATTAATTTTCATTCAGATTTATGGTAACCATAGCAATAACATGCTTGCTTCTGTTTACTTTTTATAAAGTTGTTGTTTTCTTACTGATGCAATAATAATAAAAAATTAGTTTAAAAATAGAAATAATTTTCTTTTAATACTTGTTTTTTACTATCAAGAATGTAAATTATATTGTAATTTCAAAATTACAAAATCCATTACAACTTTGACCCATTAAAATAGTTTTTACACAAATTCTCTGTAATGTAGTAAATTATTC